>JAQFZQ010000675.1:0-28327 GCA_034696005.1 Glomeris marginata | reverse complement strand
ATAGGTCAAGGAGGCGGGGCCTGCTTCTGATTGGTCGGCGGCATCCTTTCAACACCCAATGGCCCCCTTATACTACTAACAAATGCAATGCTAACGTTCATTATGAAATGCTTTAGAATGGAAAGCGACAGAACACTTGTTTTTTCATGGTTTTTCTTCGTGTATATTAAATCTTAGGGTACATAAATTACAAAACCATGTCAGTTGGCCAATAAATATTGTGTATAATATATTAATATGCTGCATGCACACTTAGGTAAACTGTACATATATGCTTTATTCATTTCAATTTCATAAGATACCTTATATATGCCTGTATTTGTGCCACTTTGCAATATGCATGCATGCTCACTGCAAAGCTGCAACATATATGCAAAATGCATATATTTTACTAGAGGATCAAAATTAGATAGAACTGTACATGCTTGTGTGTATACAGTATAGCCATGCAGGCTGCCTATTATAGGGATGCCACAAACTGCATAATGGCACCAATGTAAGCGGATATGGCCCGACAGTCGTAAAAGGGCTCTTTGGACGCTCAGATATTTGAGTTGTGGTTTATGGCATGGTGGTGGCGAAACGTGGGGGAATGAAGAAGGTCTGCGCCCACCAAGTCCACCAATAAAGTGACGCTCAGTAAGTAAATCGAAGTGTGGGCTGTGTGTGTGTGTGTGGAGAGAGGGTGTGTGCGAATCTTCACCCACCTTCCTATATACAGTTGCAATGTGTGCCCTATAGCTGCATGGCAGCACTACAGGGACATGTTTGGGCCCTCGCAAGCTGTCGTCAGTCCACCGCAAACGATGACAGCGAAGAGGAGGAGAGTCGTGATTAAAGAAGACAATACGGCCACAAAACCCTGTGAGCGTCAGTGCAGAAGGCGCCAAATTAGTTAGCCCTTGTCAGACACTGCGGGTGTACGGGTCATTTGCTAGAATAGAAAGCCCGCTACACAACTGATCTACGGCCACTGTAAATATCATACACTTTTTCCACGTCGTTTTCATGGCAGTTTGCACTTTTTCCACCTTGTGAGAGACACACAACCTGAGATCACATGCTTCTATAGTACCCTATATCCAGATCTTATGTTTTTCGCAATAGCCATCATGAAAAACCAAGATTATACAAGCTTTACAACTCGTCTAGATATACTAGATATTGGATGATAAATGCGAATGTAATCTGTCAAGTGTGATAATCACCAGCATGAGTGGAATATCGGTCATTGTGGATTATCGTGTCTGTATATTATGTATTGTGATCAGGATTGCTTGGCATACATCTGTTGAACTTAATACTGATGTATAGTAAATTTAAAATTGTGTGAGGGAATTGAGAGAAGCTTTGAAAGTTCACAAAAAATATAAGTAATAGTAGGCCTATACCTAAAAGCATGCATCTTTAGGGAATTTATGAAAAACAAATGTATTTCGTACATGCATATGTTGACCTGTATACATCAGGGCCTGGTCATAGCAAAGTAACTTACAAATTCCAAATAGTATTAATTTATAGAAAATATGTTTTCACTAACTTCTACTTTTTGTTTAGTTCGAGTTGTTGCTGCTCAGATGTGATCGCTTTGGGGTGGTTTTGTTCCAATTTTACTATACCATTTTAATCTGCACAATTAGGATGTTTATAAAAATCGATCGCAAATTATATATAGGGCACAGAAGGAAAGTGGTTTGTTGAATTTTAGTTTGGCATGGTATTTTGTTCGATTTTCGATCGCAGCGCTAGATCGATATACTTCACCCTTCACTGCGAATTTACTGATGAGCAGTCAGATAACCATGCAGACTGCTATAGGCTCTTACATCGATTAGTCTATATACAAAAGTCACAGGCACACTTTTCATTTGTCACGCTTCAAAATTATTCTATGTACGTGTAAGCCCGTGAGATTAGCTTCCAAAAGTGGGTGTTAACCACTTCCCTGATCAATGAAAGTTGAGCTATTATATTCGACTAAAGTAAAATATAGGTGTATTCGATAGACTAGGATATAAACTTGTATTTAAACATCTCCTGTATACAGGTTGTAAATGCGATACTGTTCAGGATTCATATGGTGTGGAAAGGGGTAAAAGTAGGTGGTGTTGCAGCTTGAATCCGTGCTGCAAGGTGTTCTTCTGATTCCAAAACACAGTGCAGGGTATGGATCCAGTACAGACTTCAAATTTGGACGCTCTTTCCAAAGAACAAGTGTAACCCCATGGAAATTCATAAGCAATTAAGCAAAGTGTATACGATCCAGACCCTGCACCTTGTGACTTTGATGTGTACTGTCCCATGAAAAGGACCAAAAATGTGATTGGCAAATGATTGCCTGCAGTTGGATGGACATTTCTAAAAGTTGGTTTAGAAAAACTCGTACCACGTTAACCTTGGTGTTTAAATAAATTGAGTAATTACATGGGAAATGGCTAAAGGTGTGTACTTTGTAAGAAAATAGCGCATTACTTTTAAAATAAATTCAAGCGCAGCTAACTTTTTGACTGTGCCTTGTATTATGGAAGAATAGATGTTGCAGAATGTTGTGTATAGGATATGGGATCAAGATTTCATAACAGAAGTAGTCTTCAGCTTAGTGATTGCTGGTCAATCCTCGCATCAAACTTTGTGTCCATGTATGGATGGATGCATAAAACTCCGATTTGCTGCAGGCTATTAAAAAGTCCAAATCGAAGATATGGCAGTGAGCTATAGATAACTGTTACAGGAGGTGCGGGTACTTTGTCAGATTGCTTTCTGAGCCTGAGGGCTTGCCGTGTTTGCATGGTCGTCCATGGTGAAACATCAGTAGAACGTTTCCACAGTATGCTTCAGCACCAGTGTTAGGGCAATGCGCCTGCAGAAATTGTTGGGACTGTAACTTGCCTACAGCCAGTAGAACATTCAATGCCTTTTGAAAGCTTTGGTTGCAAGCATTTCACATGCATGTAGGTTAGTTGGCTGGAATTCACAATTTAATATAGGGTCAAAAATCTGATTTGAGTTTCCTAATTTGGGCTAGGAGTGGCCATTATTGTCATTGACCTCTAAAATATTTATTTTGAATTTCTGCAAACTGGCATTTTACATGTAAAATATTTAACCAAACAAGTGAGCTTGTCAGGTACAGTTGCAATATACCAATTTCATTGCATTATTAATTATAGCATTAAATAGACCCTATTCAAAGTGTTTGAAATATACCGATACCCATGCATGCATCCAACACAAATTGAAATCTGAGTGATTACAATATCTTATGATATTGAAAAATAATTGTTTGTTACCATGACATTTGGAATTGGCTGCATGTAAGGCTGTAGCATGTATCCTTCTTAGCTGCAAGTAGCATTAAAAGTATAGTTTAAAATGGCTACAAGATTTGTATTCAGTGTGCCCAAAAAGTCGGATCTATTTGCTAATAGTATCTCGAAATTTTTGTAAATACAATGACGTTTCCATCTGTAATATCATAGGGGGTATCCATTGGTGACAATATTTTTGACTTTGGAGCATTCCATCAAGGTCACTCCAAATTTATCTTTATCGGTTTTGAAGATAGGTGGGTTGTATAAATTAGAGATATGTGACCAAAGTTATTGCGAACACATTGGACATCAAAATGATGTGCATGCTGTGCATGTTTCAGTATGGATGCTCAAACACACCTGAGCAATTGCATTACGTTACAGAAATACATATTATGCATCTTGGAACATGTATAGCAATTCCCTAAACATCTAAACATTGGGAATAGCAATCCTGCAATGTATGTCGTGCTTTCCTATAGCTTCATAGCATCTGTTGACAACAGTGTAGTGACAACTTAGAGGTAAATGCAAATTATTTGTTATGATTTCTCCTCTGCTTCTTTACAGATTTCAAATCTGCTTTCACCAATATGTTCCCAATAACGTTGGTCACAATCTCTAATTTATACAACCCACCTATCTTCAAAACTGGCGAAGGTAAATTCGGAATGACCTTGACGGAATGTTCCAAGGTCAAAAGTATCGTCACCAATGGATATCCCCTTCGATATTACAGACGGAAACGTCATTACATTACAAACATTCACTTCAATTTTGAGATACTAGCAAAAAGACCACACTTTCCGGAAACCCTGTACGCATGTCGTCTACATAATACGGATTCTGCAAGATGCACATAAGTAAACATGAATGCAAGTTATAGATATTGCGTATACCTGCAATATATTCATTGAAATAGCAGTGGCATGCCTGCGGTAAGTGCAATTGATAAACTTGTAAATTGCAGCCTTGTAGCCATGCTGCATCTCTAAATACAGGGTGTTTCGCAGCTCAGAGCAAAAAATTTAAGGGATTGGAGGGGATGGGCTAACAATAACAATGTCTTCGTTATATACCGCCAAGATGATTACCAAGGGAGCTATGGGCTTCCGAAGTTAGGTTAAAAATCCCCGAAAGTAGGCAGCCACACAGACACACAGAACCTGCAGGGAAGCGCGATTTCGGGCGACATGTAGCAGCACCTTGCATCTACCTAGCTGTCGCCTGTAATCGCGCTTCCCTGCTGGTTCTGTGTGTCTGTGTGGCTGCCTACTTTCGGGGATTTTTAACCTAACTTCGGAAGCCCATAGCTCCATTGGTAATCATCTTGGCGGTACATAACGAAGACAATGTGACTGTTAGCCCAACCCCTTAATTTTTTTGCTCTGAGCTGCGAAACACCCTGTATATGTGAGCTGATCTCGTGCTGTATTTCGTTTTCGAGAAGTTTATATTGTCCTTCCAAAGAAAGATTGAGCCAGGATGGTGACAAGGACCAGTTTTGAAGGGGTGCTCGATTGCAGGTATGCAGGCTATGACGTGCAGGTTGCTACTGCTCTTTACACCAAAGAAGTCACTCCAATTCTCCTAGCCTCCCCCTAATTAGGCGAGCCAACTGATAGGACGGGGGTGCAGAGTGCAGTGTGTTTCCAAGACTGTGCAGACACACCAGTGCAAGCAGGACGGGGGTGCAGAGTGCAGTGTGTTTCCAAGACTGTGCAGACACACCAGTGCAAGCAATTGGCACTGTACTTCGCACCCCCGTCCTTTCCAGTTGACTCGCCTAATTAGGGGGAGGCTAGGAGAATTGGAGTGACTTCTTTGGTGTAAACAACAGTAGTGTTGCCACAAACTGCAACCGTGCACCCCTTGAAAACTGGTCCTTGGCACTGTCCTGGCTCAAGCTTTCTTGGGATTGGTAACAGTTCAGAGTTTGAAGAAATATTTGTAGATTCTCTATATTCTGTTCAAGTATAAGAAGTATCTTGATACGACTGGGAAGGGATAGTAAAGCATGTTATGTGAGTTGATGTTCTTTCTGATTGCTTATTGGTGTAGTACTTCCATCACCCGAATTTGTCATTCCTATACAACCCTTCTTCTGCTGTCTTTTCTTGTGCTTGGAACAGACTACAGTTTATATGGAAATCTGATGCATCATGTTATCACGTGAAAAATATTGGCATTGTATTTGCTGGTAATTTGGTAAATAATCACATGGAATTTCAAAATTGTGCTTTGACTGCATAAATGATGGAAGAGTTCAGTCCCAGATGGGACAAGGGGCAACCACGATGAGCCATAGCCTGTTGTTGCCTAGCTATTATATTGTGCTTTGTGTTGTATTGTCAATAGAGCTTTTCCACGTGATGTCACTGGTGATATTTGGCTGACATATTGGATAACATCAAAAAACCCTATTATACGCGTATCTTGCACACAAATGTCCAACGCATTAATATTGCTCAAGCAAGGTGTTGTTTTCAATGAAATTGACCAATTTCAGTAGGCGTGTCCTATTCCCAATATGGAGGCCGTGTTGTGGATAACAATGCAACCTTATTGGCTGTTGCCTAGATATCCACAACAAGGACGCCATTTTTCGTCTGACTTTCAGCCAATGGCAGGGCACGTGAAATCGGTCAATTGTAAAGCATCTTTACCGAATTGCAAAAGAAATACGAACAGAGTAACCGAACTAAACTGTTCCCAGATGCAATAATAGTCCAACATGAACGATACATTCTTTAAAAATATTTTGGGAATGTTATGATCGCAATTCATGAAAATATTGTAGATATTAAAAAATTTCAATAACATTCCTGAAAAGAAAGCTGGGGTTGCTTGATGGTCACAAATTGGTTTTTGTTTTGGATAAATTATTGAAGTACAGCCTCGAACAACGATTTAACTGCGTTTAGTTCTGGGGATAACTAAAAAAAACATTCTCTGCCCACAAAACAATTACATGTAGGTTATATAAATAAGTTACAATGTTTGTTATTCCTTGCAAAACAACATCATATAAATAATATATGTTGAGAACGATGCAGGACTGCTTCAGGGATGTGATTTTGCAAACAACTCTTTATCGTCGTGTCATGCATGTTAAGTAGAATGGCCTCCCTGTATAACTGCGTGTTGTGGAAAACGGTCATTGAAAGTTCGAAGGGGTAATCACGTTAAGAGGTTTGCATATCTGTTGCTAACCGACCGACCTCGTATCTGGCAAACTTTAAAACATCAATTTCTAATAACTTTTTTACTTCTTTCGATTTTTGCAAAACTTGCTTTCTATACATAGTCTTCTTGATGTAGGTTAAATTTCAGGGTACCTTACAAAACGAGTTTACCAATATAACAAAAAATGATGCATCCATAACACAATTCTATCCATGACCCATGCATGTACATGACAGAAGAGTCAATTCATGCAATAATTTATCCAATGTGTCCCCATAATAGCACTGAACTTTTGTAAGGCATGTGCTTGGGATCTGATAGAATGCTGAAGGGTGTGGCTGGGATACCAACAGCAAGTTGGACCATGTTGAAGAGTGTAATGCTACTTGTTATTCTGTATGATGGGTGGACATGATTGGAGGAAGACGAAAGGCGTGATGGGCAGAGTGCTTTGAAAACTGTGGACTCGGGAGGTGGATGGGGGTTGGGCGGATCAGGCGATGGATCAATTGTGAGTTTGGTGCAAATCTCCGTTCGATAGATGGACGACGGGTGAGCGGAAACCGGAAACCGGCATACGGAAGGAAGGAAAAGGAAAGGCGGCCAAGTCGCAGCGGGATTGAAGCCGTTGCGCTGCAACTCGCTAGGCATCGTCTACAAATTCCATCCAATATCTGTCAATATTCCAGCGAGGCCATAAACGCAGCAAGCAACAAATAAATTCTCTCCTCCCACCGTCTTTTCCCTCCAGCTCACTTACAATTCGTTCCCCGATCGGATTATTCGCCCCCCCCCCTTTTTTTTAATAAAACACAACAGACACGTACGTTCCCTAGCTCTCTTTTTCCCCCATAAATAAATATCCTATCTTCAGTTATTAACAAACCTAAGATACAAACTCCCCCACCCCTCCTAGGAGTTTACCTCGTAATTCCCTATTGTGACTTGCAACAATGTTACTGCTGTAGGCTACAGGATTGATCTTCATTCAGCCGGAAAATCGATCAAGTTCAGATTCGTTGACTAAACAATAATCTCTGCATTAATAGCAACGTATGCAAGGTTTTTATTCGGAACTTTCGATCCAGTTTCTACTGGCATAAGGGGTTTGTTTAAAAAGAAAGGATAAATGTACAATCGTTGCAAAAAATATGCGCGAAATCCTTTCAAAATGTCCTCTTACAGGACAAATCCACACTTGAAATCATTAGCAGAACATGTCATTTTTTGAAAGCAAGATTTGTTTTAATCGTGATAAATTTAAGAACGGATTTCAGTGGAACGTTGAAAGGTTTCAGAAATGTATACAGATAATTGTTCATTCCGGTTTCGTCTGTGAAGATTAAACTGACAGACCAGTATACGTATAGTATGTATAGCAGAAATGTTACATAAATATTTAGCCAGAGTGATGTAATCACAATTCTGTGTACAACAGCAGCGTGTGCTGCTATTATGGGCAGATTTTATCCTAATATCAGTAAAATTCCAGTGAGGCTTCGATTATATGCACTCAAGGTAAAAGCTTTGTTGCACTTTAATGGTATAGTGAGTGTGTTCTTGCTTCGAGGGTATTTCATTGATCCTCGATAACTACAATGGTTTTTCTAGATAGTGCATGCACCTGGAAACAACATGAACTCTGCCATATGTTTAGCTCAAAACAGTCAATACGCATTGACATATATATATATATTATATTCGTATACAAAAGTTGCAAAAATCACTTTGAAGGCCCACTTGTGCCTTTATTAATTGTGCAAATGATGTTAAAAAATTTAGAATGTTTGCAAACGAATCCGCATCTGAAGAGCAGTTCCAAAAGTTTCCAGTTTCAGTAAAGTTGGTGAATGTCCCTGTATCTTGTATGCATGGGCATGCCATAAGGTGCATCATGTTGCATATTGTAGATTGATGTGTCTAGGAACATGTCCTAACATGGCGAGCATCTGCCAGCAACGAATAAACATGCAGCTCTATACTTTAATGCCACACCATCAAATCGTTAAAAAGTTTTGACGTCATAAGTTATATTTCAGGCCCACAAAAGCACAGTAAAATAGTTGATTGTCCCTGCTTCCTCTTCAAATCTAATTCAGAGATTGAAAATATTGGAAATAGACGACGACATAATGCCTTGAAGTGAATGACTGTCATAAATATTACCTACTCTGAAGACAAATTATGTAGACAACTAGAGTAAGATTTGGTTTGGTAATTGCGCGCTTTAGTGCTATTTTGAAATGGTATAGGAGTCGTTACCAAAAACAGGTCGATAAATTTCAAGGAACGAAATCGTTCAGGTTAACAGTCATTTGAAAGCAATATGAGAGCAAGGCTGGGGAAATTTGCGGAATGATGTCATTTTCAGATGAGACCGTCCGCAGTGGTGTTGGCAAAGTGCGGAATAAAGAGTTTAATGGCCGCCATCGTCACCTCGGGGATTGTGCCCTTTCCTTTTCCGCCCCCAAATAGTGTTATTACCTCTGCTCGAGGCGTTTGGCTGCTGTCATTAGTAAGGTGGCCCGCACAAACAGACCCTATTCCCCGTTCCTTTCCGTTTCCTTCCTTTATTTAGCGTAGATCCTGGCACAAATGCGCATGCGCACTAGCAAAATTGGCGCAGCAGCCTCCTTCTCCCCAAAGCTTCCTTTGGTTGGACTTTTGCCAAAGACTGAACTCAGGTACCAAGATCTCTCATGTTTTCATCTTCAAATATGAGTTTTCTAGCGAGTAAAGGAAAATGGGGATTTTCAACTATAATAAGGGGGTATTCAGTATGTACGTTCAGTATGACATTCTTCCTTAGCTTTATATACTATATGCACAGATTGTTTTAAGAGTTTAGGGCTCATGCAATTATGGACAGAAGATATGTTTTGTTCAATGTCATTGAAACACACTTCACAGTATGGTGGCCCATCAGGCTAATGCTTAGCGGAATTCGTCCCCTTCATATGTTGGGAAAACGTGCTTTGAGCTTGATGGGCCACCATACTGTGCAGTGGTTCAACGACATTGAGCCAATCACAAATTTCTGCCAGCTGTAATATTGTGCCCTCATTGTTGAAGTTAATCTTTAAGTTTAAAATCCCATAAACCAGAATGAATGAAAAAGGTAATAATTTAATTCCCCATTTACAAGAGGGATGCAGATATTGTCTAAAATATGCAGAATTGCAAATCTCTGCTCCGCCACTCACGAATTACATGTTTGTTTCATTGCTAAACCAAAGACAATGCTTACCTGCATGTGTAGTCCGACCAACCAGTTTTAGAAATTCTGTATAAAATCTTGTTTGCTTCCAAAATTATAATTCAACATGTGGATGTATTACATACTAAATATAATGGTTGGGCTACAACTTCTCAATTGGAATAAGCATCCATACTTTTGCACCACTCCTTCACAACATTCTGCAAACATTACTTTTTCACTCTGTTCTAGTTGTAGATTTCATATATAGGAAATGTCCAAACGTGATTATAGGGCGTGGATAAAGGAGGATTCGATCCTCTGCAGACCAAAAGTGATGGAGTAGTCGGAACTGGTTATAGTGGTTACTCTTTTTCCTGCGTTTTTGTTCATACTGTTTCTTTTACAGTCGGTTGGCTAGCATCGTAAAAGCGAAAGACTAACGGTGGTTGCTTATTTTCTAGCTTTGTTTCCGCTTCGTCATGCACTTTTTATCACCACGGTGCCATCTTTTATCACTGCTACCACCTGAAACGAGTGGCAAATCAGCTGCATGCAGTTGAGATCCGTTCATTTTTGTTGCTCCTCATTGTCATCAACTCCCTTAATGATTGCTTTGATAAAGGTACCATGGTGAATTTGTAATTCTTATTTATTGTCAAAATGTTTGCATGCTGACATAACAATTTAGCTATGGTCAGCTCATTCCTTACCTGGGCCTCTATTTATGGCAAGAATAGTTAGGACTCGTTTCTCAGTAGATGCAATATGCAGTAGTATATATAAATTCTGAAAACATGACGTCTTCTCTAAAAATAGTAATAACATCATTTTTGAGAAGTAGTAAGCTCATTAGTATAGGTTATTACATATTCCTTGTACAAATTCAGGTATGATATTTGTCACATGCATTACTCATAATATATGCATGTATCAGTCAAGGAAGGGTTTAGTGTTAAAATGTAATGGGTGCAGCCCTTTGTTGCCTGACTATTGTATATACTGCATATTGCATCATGGAGCTCCAGTTTACATTGATTGTGTCTAAACTCGAAAAGCAGTTCACATTTGTCCCCTTCTGAGCTTTCAGCACTGCATGCTTTTAAATCCCATTGTTGTTATCCGTCCTAAATGTAAATGCGGCGCATTTGCAAAATACGTTTGTCGAAAATTCAGTTAACGAAGTTTGCTCGATGGGCTCAGTTTGTTGTCATGGGTTGCAGGTTTTGTTGTTGGAGGCAGGCGAACGGCCAAAGGATATAATTATATTTGAGCTCTTAATTGATAAAGAGCAACTTAATCTCTTTTGGGTGCAGATTGAACCCTGAAGGGATTTACACTGACATCACAGGGCATTTTGATTGGCTCCACCGATTGCCAACTATATGAATATGCATGTATGCAAGTCACTTTTGCACTTGTCTCGAATTATGTTCGCAACGCTGCTCTGGCTGGTATTTGCTCGATGAACCAAATGTTGATATAATTTAGGAAAGAGGCTATCGTAAGCCGTCATTGGCAACATGTATACTGTGCATGGGCTTGGTTTTAGCGCATTTGTGGACCACGCCCTAACACGCTCTGTGGTCACGATCCTCTTTGCGCTTTTAAGACGGATTTACTCACGCCACAAAGCGCCATCTTCAAATTGCCCTTTCATTTGTTATTAGCTCAACGAACTAAATTAGTTATCGGTTCCGATTAATACTGGAGATATAAGGCAAACGCTACCGTATTTTTTACATGCTGCATTATTAAGCAGCATTCGGAGCCACTCCTTACCTATAACAACTTTTTTGCACATTAATGCTACTATTACTGAATTTGACGTGTGCTTGCCATATGATACAACAAGCTCGGTATATTGAACTTCCCAACATTCTTGGCGATATGTTTGAAGCGTGATCACCAAAGTGTTTGTCTAAGCTGCTATCATTGATTTTGTTGTAGCCCTGGAGAAAAATGAAAAAAAGACATGTTGGAAATGTCGAATTGTATTTTTTTACCCTGAAAATTTATTTTTGCACTTGAGACGTGAAAAGTTCTGTAATAGCATAGATACGAAACCTGTGGCAAAAGATACTAACATGACGTCATCAAAACGACTATTTTTGACACTCAAAACAACATTCAAAACATAAACACTGACTTTCACCATGCTGTATATTTCCCTCACGTTTGATGTCATGTCCTTTTATGCAGTGCGCAAATGAGAACATTTTGCAATTGCAATAAATATTTTAAAATGTTCAATTATTTCTGAATAACCCTGTTTAGATGCATAGGACACACTATATCGACGTACATTAGTATTTTGGCATGACAGCGAAGGCTGCAGTTATCATGGTTGCATTTTATTTAAATGATTAGCGTTTGTCTGTATATCCATATCAATTCAGTTAATTTTCAAACATGAGATAATAATTGAAATATGTAGCAAATGTACATGAATAGGTTTGATAGTTGAGCACTTTTGCACTTGTGTTTTATAGATCCATGTATAATAATGACATTGGAAGCTTTACTCTAATATTTCTCATATGTATGGAGATCGATCCGGTAGGGAAAATTTATGGGCAAAATGGAAATGGTGTTCACGGAACGCAATTTTCATCACGCCACTCAACGATTGGAAGCCGTCCGATGCATTTCAATAAATTCAGCGACGTAATCTGCATGTCAGAAATGATTTTCTTCAGTCGTGCACACGCACCATACCCATGAAAAACCAAGCCCACATCTTTTGTCGTACGCTTCGCATTCATCCCATTCTAAAATGGTGTTCAAAAGAATTTTTTCTCTCTTGTTGGCAAATTTTGCCAGTTGTCGATATCGATCTGCATCTCACCTGACAATGGCCAGCCACACGGGTCACAACCATCAAGAAAAACCTGTCCGAATCGGTTTTGCCTTTGGCTTTTGCACGGTCAGATCAACCTCAATCTGTGCACCTCACCACTTTTACTTTTTAGCTCGATCGTCGCCATATATATGCACTCTATATAGGTACCTTTCTGGATATCGATCTCAACCTTTTTCCTAGTTTTCTACCCTCTACTCGAATCAGGAAAAAAACCGATCAACAAATCGAAGCGCATCCTGTTCTATTGTATCATTTAATTCTGGGCTAGCCACTCGGAAAAACTGGATTGATTTGATAGAGTAGGATAATATGATATGAAATAAATATGTTCGCCAACGTATTATGTTCGCTATTAACTTGGTAACATCGATAAATCTGAATTGATGGCTACTGACTTCAGAAGTACACGTATCTTGTGCCAGAAGCTATAGTATTGACGTGTTGACGTGTGTTGTGGTGTTTGGTTGTTCTGTCATTTGAGACATGCGATTTGTTGATTTTATTCATGAGTTTGTTGTACAGGGTGAGGCAAAAATCTGGCCTTCCTTTCAGTATATATCTTTAAATTTGTAAACATTCAATCATTTTTGAATAGTAATACCATTGCAAGGATACGTGGTATATTACTTCTCCCCTTGTGGAATAAATTCCTGTAAATTCGCCAGCATTTCAAATGACACTGATCCTAAAGGTGCTCTACAACTTTCACATTTAAACTGTACCTGAAAATCGAACAGTTAATAAAATAGCAATTTGAAATCTGTAAAGGTCACGTGCAAGGTCAGACATAACTCGTTTTTTGATAGCCCATACCTGCTTTCCTATTCACTCCTCTATTAAAAAATGAATTAATGTTTACAAATGTAAATAAATTCAAAGAAAGACCAGACTTTTTCCTCACCCTGTATATAAACGAATAAATTACATCGGTTTTCTAAAAGAAAAACTAACAATAGCAAAGCGTTATTTGATGATGATTTGCCCATATATGAGCATATTATACCTATATCTGTTGCAATTGTTAGAACGAAAGTATCATTTCCCCATTTGGGAGCTGTTTCGTCTGAAACTTTACATCATTGCGCAACAGGCAACTGCCCTATAGCTTTGTAAGCTTTATTCTGCACAAAACCAACATCCATCTGCTACTAACATTTACCCATTGGTTTTCTTTTCACTTGGTGTTCAACACACATTTGTGATTTCAAGTTAAAAACTTGATGGTGTCGTCCTGCGTTCCTGGTCGATGAGTTGTATTTTTGTTATTGCAAGTGGAAACGAGTGTGTATATGTTGGGATCAAAGTGTGGAACCATGTTTCGGTGACGGGACACATTTCCTGATGACTGTAGCTATATGGTCTGGTCGACACTTGGAGCATGTTGCATTGCACTCTGCATGTGTATGATGCATGACGATGCAAAACCTATTCAGTTTTTGAATCTGTGACTTGCATGCTTAAAATCGATGCCCATTTACCTAAGTTACGTATGTGCCTCTTCTAGGCAATCTGGGAACGGAAATGCTGGTTTTGCAATTATAAGACGGTTATTATTTCACTTGGCGGATCTTTTGAGCGAAGCACTGCTATATACTTGACATTTTCTTCTTTCTGCACTGGAGAGCGTAACGCACAATGGCACATTCTTCGCTTTTATGGCACCACTTGATCCATGATATAGTTTTGCCGCTTCCTCCATTGGTGCTCGTAACCGCCAGTGACGTCATAATTCACAACAAGATATGGCTGCTGCCAGAGTTAACGTTACTTTCCTAGCATGCTTACCTATTTACTTCCTCCTGCTAACCACAACAACATGGTAATTCTAGCGTTATTGCCCTCAAACTTTTCAATTTTGAAAATTAAAGTGCATGTCCTCGTTCTATAATTTACTGGCCGAGTTAATGAATTTAAATAACACTGCTGTCACAATGCATATAAAAATATGAATAGAAAATTCGACCAATTGGGTTCAGACAATTGTGTTGTAACAGACAATGCCTAAATCTGAAAATGTAGAAAGAAGGCAAATGCTTGGACATATTAATGGTTCATAAGGAATGATTCCTGATGTGGAAGTTTTCAATTCCCAAATTAATTGCTATACACTCCAATACTTGTGGAATTGAGAGTAGTGCACATGCGCATCCTTATTGCAAAACCAGTTCAACACCACTTAGATCTAGTGCCTAGTCACGTGTTTGGTCCTAATAATGATTGCCTGGGTTTATCAAGATGATTGTTTGGACCTTGTTTAAATTGGTTTACATTGGACGTGCAAACTGTTGGTGCGCATAAGCACTCTGCTCAATTTTGCAATGATTGGATTCACCATGATTGGATTACTCTACCATCCGTGAAAAGACATATGTGGTACTACACAAGTCGATTGAACCTGCATTCTATAGACATTATTAAGGTGTATAGAGATCAATGTGGTTATTGGAGTATTGGCGTAAAATTGCAGGCTGCATGCAGTGGTTCATAATGTTGTGGAGCTGGCACCTATGCTATAGTATATTAATATATGGTTTAAAACGTGTAAAAGGTTTGCGATGATGAGGACAACTAGAAAACATGGGATGCAGGAAGATGGCCAAAAGTCAGCATTTACCGTGTTTTACGATGGGATTGGGAGAGCATAAAAGCACCCTTTACTCCTTATCAACCGCGCTCCATCTTATTTTTCCTCAGCCCTGTTACCAGACACTGATGGCTCTGCATCGGCTTGAAAGCTTGTTAGTAATGAGTGGCCACGTGACTCGGTTCGGGAGTTTGGGCATTTTCCGTGCCAAAGTATCGTCATTTTCTCTGGGCCGTTGCGGCTCACTTGTTTATCCTGAAACGAAAACAGTTCAATATATTCGCCATGGAAAACTTTGCATGCGGCTTCCAAAATGTCCTCCTATTTTCCCTACTCCAAAAATGAACTGCTGCTAGTGCAACCAATACCTTACTACAATTCTGCACATTTCATATGAAGTGAATATTCCCTATCCACAATATCAAATAAGTTTCTTCGGGTTAAAGAAAGTTATAGTATTTTGTAATGGCTATATAAGTTTCTATCAGAGCTTGTATGTTATCAATACTGAGCGACTTTTGACTGCAGTGCTATGCCTGTGTACTGAAAGTTGTTCATTGCACAAAAGTCAACAACAACAGCAGCTCATATTTCGTGAAATTGGCAGGGAGTGCCAGCGTATTCTATTACTCTGGATGTCTATAACTTTGACAGTTGTTTTCAGATATGAATGTAAGTGAAATAGATGCCTTGTAAATCTGAATTGTGCTTGTTTATTTATTTGTGTATGCAGCAATTATCATAAGCATATATCGCTTTGGGGCTCAACAGTTGTTGGCTAGGAATGAATATATGCATGAATTGATCAGGGAATGGAAATAAGTAATTGGAGCAAGATGTTGAAATGGCTCTAAGCCACTTTATATAGTTCTGGTTACTGGTACTGAATCCATGGCCTAGACAAGGTAAAGATTTTGGATGCAAAATTAAACTACATGGCCAACCCAGATTACTCTGACTACAATCCTGAATCCTATCAATAAGGTGATATGCAGTCGTTAGCTGGCCATACCCTATAGTCTTCAACAGCTCTTGTTCCTTCCGTCTTATTAAAGCCAGTTAACCATCTTGAGAATAGGCTATTGGCTTGTTTGTTGTATACGAGAATGCGTGTGAAATGCAAATTGTTTAGAAGTAATCTTGAAGGCAGGAAGCAATTTTGTCGACAACAATTTTCGTTTTGCAAAGTTTGCGTTACTCTCGTGTTGATTGGTTGTGAAAGCAGATCTGCACACGATAAAGATGGGGAGTGTGGGGGTGTGGTGATGGTGATGGTTTGCATTTAGCAGTCGTTTGTTGAGTCCGAGGTTGACATTTGTTGGGAGATTTGGGCTGAAATAAGCCAGCCATGCTGCCACCCACCCAATAGGAGCGGCTGCTTGATTTAGTGCAATGCGAACTGAAGCATGGAGAGGGATTTTTAGTTGAGCATTCGGCCTGCTCTAAAAAATAGCTCCAATCGATATATTTGCCAAAGGTTAGGTTAGTTCAGGTGATTTATCACGCTGCTCTAAAAGAGAATTCATGGCTGTGCGATCGATGTTTATGAACACGGCGTTTTGGGACTTTTTCGCCTTTTGTATCCATGCGCCCCAATGAAATAAATTTGAACGAAAAATTAGGTTGCGCCACGTGGATGGCGTAATAATTTGCTCGGTTCAGAGGTGAACGTCTTCATGCAGAATGAGAAAAGTGAGCCGTTAAAATGCGAGTTGTTAAAATACGCATCGATCGCAGTGACTTTATGCAAATGATTTGCTCTCTTTTCTCCATGCGCAAATCGATGAATTGTACATGGGAACGCGCATGCAGATCATCCTCGCAGTCGTTATTTCACTCGGCCAACTGGAAAACAAATGCCACTGTTTTCCACCTTTTCTTTACAAAAAATACACGCACACACAATTCTGTTCCAATTAATGATGCTATACTCTTTTAGGACTGCGGTGCTAATCGAATTATGTTCGTATGTTGTTTTTACAAAAAAAAAAATGATTTTTTTTTATTTCATGCTTCATTTCGCTTGGGTAACTTACTCCAAAATATTTTTCTTCCCTTAGATAATTAATATGAAAACCATATTAAAGCTTTCATAATTAAATTTTTTACATGGTAAAACTGATTTTTGTTTATAGTGAACACTTGAGAACTGTTGGCATTGGCCAACTTCAATATATTAAATTAACACAATATGTTATTGCATGCTTGAAATTTATAATTATTTTAATATAGTATAGCTGCACAGTTTGATAGTATGAGAATTAATTAGCATGCTTTAATATTATTGTTTTATTAGTCATTTACCTTACAGTAGCTGTAATATTTATATATGCAAAAAAAGTACTGTGGTTTCAACGAAAGATTGAGCCAGGAGGGCGGAGTCATATCTGGGCTGACCCATTTAAAAGGGGTGCACGGTTACATGTGTGAAGGTGATGACGACTGGTAATGTCAACCATGCACCCCTTGAAATGGGTCAGCCCAGACGTGACTTCGCCCTCCTGGCTCAATCTTTCGTTGAGACCACAGTAATTGTAGTTAACTTAAATACTTCAATATGCAACATTATTTTATTTGATAATATGGAAGATATCTGTAAGAAATTTCATAAAAACCTTTTAATAAGGGGTCTGGAAATTCAGATGCATACATGCAAGTGAAATATGAAGTTCCAGGTCTGAATTTTACTATATGACAAACTAATTAAGACTGCATATTGCTTTGATGTTCCCCTGAATAAATAATTTCCACTAATTTTCACGATTGCATCTCCATAATAATAATAATTAACCATATTGTTCATGCACTGACTATAACAACAGTATTGATTGAGTGAAAACTTGTTTTACTTTTACCGGATAGTGAAACGTCTTCATCGCGAACCGAAAGAGACGATGGTGTTATTTGAAATCCTTATTCCTTGACGTTTTTAACGTACATTTTTATCGTTTCTTTTGTTGCATGGTCGTATAGTAGTCCTATTTGAGTTGGCAAAGACAGATAGATTGAGGATTACAAACCAGTGGGGCGTTGATGGATTGTTTCTGGGGCTTGGCAAGCCTGTACACTCTGATAACCTTTCGTCTCTCATCAGGTCGCCCATAAAGGTTGCGCAAGAAAATGGGCCGTTGAAGACATGACAACAGATATTGTTCATTTTTACCGCAAAAACAAACGTGCGACATTATTCTGGCGGCTGCGAAATCGCAATGCGTATCTAATTGCAGCATATAGTTTTTCGCTGACTTCAGTTTTATACAACCTCGGTTTTCTTATTTTATTAATCTGACGTAAAACTGCGGAATTTTGTAATAATAATGATGGTGATCATGGCATAAACTGCTCTTATCCGTTACTTAATGTTCGCATTTCCGGAAAGTAATGCCTCATTTCAGTAAACCGGAATATCACGTGTGTAAACGGAAAACTCACAGTCGTCATTAAGATGCTAGCAACTTGAGCTGAGCCACTCTGTTCTGTGTATGTCTTTCTCAAAGTTTTTTAGCAAAGCAAATCATAATAAACGCCATACTGCAAGGTAAATTTGGCAATAACCATTTTGCACGCTATACATGTGTTTAGCTGCATGCAAAAGAATATGTGCAAAGTCTGCAACTTTCTCATGCAGGTAACTTGTAAAATTTCTGTGGAATAGCAGTACCTATGAAGAATTGTTTTAATCTTGCTGGCTTTGATAAGTCTGTTTTCAATACGGTATTTGTTCAAGATGGCAGCAGAGAAGGTACTACTATAACCTAGATTAAACATTGATCCATTTCGCATCACAGAGGCAATTGGTGGGGAGCATCTTGGGGACAGTGACCACAATGCAATTAATTCCCAAGTTCATTTAAACAATTGGGCAAACAGAATTGTATATGATGTTTCCCAATAGGGTAACTTTGATTGTCTCCATAGTTGATAATGGGGTCATGTAAAGGTGGCTTAATTTAACAAAGAGGCTAGATCGCACTGTGTCTCGATATTAGAGTGCTCCTATGCATATATACTATAATGATATCCAATATGGAAAAGTGCACGGCCATTTTTAAAAATGGATTAAAATAAAGCACGGTTTCCAACTGGCATCTGTGTTAGGGTGATATAAGCAATTAAAAGAGTGTGCATATGTATTGGGGATACATTTCAAGCATATATTTGTAAAGATTAGCAGTGTGTTTGAACTTTTGCACTGTCTTCTCTCATGTGAAAGATAGTACAAGTAAATTGTAGCCCATGTGTGATGCAGTGAAACCCCCGCAAAAAGCTCCCCCTAATGATATCAAAAACCAATACATAGGATTGAGTATTTTATCATACATCATATAAAGGCTCTAGAGCCAATTCATATACGGACAATTGAACTAATAATTGAGATGCAGTGCTTGACATGCCAAGAATACTTGAACAGAACTACAGCTCATCACTGGAGACGTGCAAGATTTTCATTTATGTTTTAGATTTCAACATTCATTACAAGTGTTAAAGAGCAGGATCAGATTATTTTTTCCCATTCACTGTGGAATGTTGCTCAAGGGGACAGTTTCATCACATTGAGTGAAGATCCTGACAATAATGTGCATGCAGGGAGTGTTAGAAGAGTACTCATCTATAGGTGGCCAAATTTGTAAGGAAATATGCGTGTTTACAGGATAATGATTTTTTAAAATTTAGATGTTTCATTGTATAATTTGTTATAACACGTTATATTTCATTTTACCCCATATGTTTTGTACTAGCTGTGATATATCTGTAATGTATATTTATCACAAATATAGGCTATGTTAAATTTGTGATGATCCTTATTAATCGTAATTGCTAGAAAACTATAAAATCTGATTTAATTGTTACATATATGCAGACATATTCATTTATTTAGAACGATTAAACTTCACCGTATTTTGTGTTATGCTCGTATGAAGTATTCTGAGCTGTGTTTATCCTGTAATTGGTGGACTATCGGAGAACGATTTGCACTTTTTTCCAGATTGAATTGGGCGTGGTCAGGTGTATTTAATCCTTTTCTGCCAAGCCCTAATTTCAGTGGCACGTAATTGGCTTAAAGCGCAGGTTGATTTTTCTCTCAAGTCGCACGATTTTCTATTTTTACTCGAATTTGTTGGGGGTGTATGTTCAATTTGGCTAGTCCACTGGGCGCACCCGTTGCCCCTTTCATCATTAAGTCCGTAAATAATTAATAGTGTAATGCAGAGTAACATGTGGGCTATAGGGTTGCATGACGTCCGTAATTCCACCCAGGTACACACTGTACATGAATGTGTGAGCAGGTCGCGGATCGATATTTCTGGAAAAGTTCATTGTTGTTGCTCTTCTAGGGAAGGTTGGGTTGGCTTTTATCTTCTTTTTTTTGTGTGTGTTCAAAGTCTGGTCGCTCAATTTTTTGGCAAAATTGCATCCCTCACCATCTCTCTCCCTCTTTCTCTCTCGTTCTCATGGAAAATTTCATTGATTATTGCGGTTTCTGATCACATTACCCGACAATTTGACGAGCAAATCCATTAGGGTGATGTCAGATTTTTGAACAATCTGTCTTCTACTGTACTTACACTTAAGATCTGACGTATATAACGGGGAACACGAAAATACAATGGGCGAATGTAGTGTTTGAAATTTAAAATATGATATATGGATTTATGAAATACGAGTTTCCGTTTTGCCGGCTGTTTCAAATTAGAGCTGCAGCATCCAAAACTGGTATATTTTTAGCGCTAAACTCATTAGTAAATTGGGTTTATACCTTCGTGGTTTAATTACCCCAATTAATGTTAACTGTAAATGACTCTTTTTTCATTTCTCTAAGCAGCCAATGGTATTAGCGAAAGTAAAATCGAATTACAGTATATGTGATATGAGAAAGAATAGGAACAATATGAAATTATTATTGAAAAATGGGAATTCAATTATTGATGTTTTAATTTCAACGTTTTGCCAAGGTTCGGATTATTGTCCAAGTTGATACAAATAATAAATCCACCAATAATTGTAAGCATACTAGCAAAAAATGCAGGTATTTGATAGCTACATTGTTGAATTGATATTGGATACCGGCGAAATAATAGAACTATGGTACAGATTTTGAGTGGAAATGTATTTCGATATTTTTGGCAACATGGAGGTTCTGCAAGAAATTGATGTAGGTATCATATTTCTGCATGCCTATTTTGGTATTATATTCAAAATGTCTCAATTCTGCAGCAAGGCTTCAGAAGGTTTGCCTATATCAAAGACATACTTTTGCTATACATAATGTATGTGAAAAGCAAGCTGCACGCAATGTTTATTTTTTGTCAGGACGATGTTTAAAAAATTTATCTGTATTTATGAAATCGATAAGAGTTGAACGTATTATTTTGCGCTGCTTTGATTTACTGTGAATATGTTAGCCTACTTTCATACTTTGCGAGGCCAAGTTAGAATAAAAACCGTTGGCACATACAATAAGCAACATTTCAATTTGGGAGGTATTTGTGTTTTGTATTTTGACAGGGAAAAATATTTTTTTCTTCCAATCTTGGGATTGTTATTTTTTTGCTGTGAGATAGGCAACTTTTGGTCGGTGTTGTTATCCCGCTGTGAGAATGAATGTTGCGTCCTGTATCGTATATTTCCTCGCCCAATTCAATGTGGTAGTGCGTGCAACCAAGAATGAATTGAAGATGCACCGCTCTGTCCAAGCGTGTTTTACCCGCGCAACTCCCAAGGGTAGACTTCCTCGCAGTGCACGTGCTCTTAGGGTCGCTTTTTGGGTCGCTTCACTGCATGGCTGCCCGCGACTTCATCTTGCTACCGTATTATATCGCAAGACAAAATACAAAAAATCCCATCTCAAGGTGCATCTCCTGTTTAATGAAAACAGCTTGGTGTTTCGTTTTTTTTTTCTCCATACTGGGTCACATGTGATAAATGTAGTGACCATTATGAAGTGACTGCTTTTCGTTTTATTAAAGTTACTTTCGTTTTTTTAAAACACATTTTTCATCTGCCCTTTGGAAAAATGCACTTACTCCTTCAAAAGCATCTCCTGTTTAAATTGCAAAATTCTTGTGTTTTATTATAGTGATATAAAAAGCTGTAATTTTCATGATGTCATTTGCAGTCCATTAACTCTTGCTACCATATTTCATAGAGCGGAATAAAACCTTGGAAAATAATATTTTTTTGCAGAATGTAATAGTGTGGATATTGCAAGATATCAAGACTATATAATTTAATGCAACTACAATTCGGCATCATTAGGACAATATCAGTGATTGCAATTATGCTGGCTATTCATGTCGCACAAAGCTGTCTTCATAATTTGTCTGTGCTACAGCGAAAATTATCCATACCGCTGTTGATGTAATCTTTGTGATGCTACATGCATTTTGTGACATGAATATTGCCTGGAGTTTAATCTGCACGAATTTCTGATGTCAATTATCTGGCAAATATGTTGCAAAATATCTGCCCAAGTTTGCACTTCTTGCAATATTGATTACAAAAATGCTTATGTCAATTTTCTGAATACATTGTTCGGACAAAAATAGTTACGCTTGGGAACAATTATTAATTGTAATAAATGGCTGTTCAGTTTGGGCATAAGTTATATATTTTGTTTAAACGGTATTATAAGCTAAATATTGACTTGCCTTTGTATTTTTCTTCACTATATATTGAATTGAATGCTTAAAACGTAAAGTGTAGATGCAATTAACGTTAAATACTTAAAACCGCACGTTTATAAGAACTTTTTGATATGTGCATATTAAAGATTTAACTGTGAATTAAGCCGTGTTATTTTCGAGGCTCGCTTTTGCTTGCAACTCAAATTGCATTTTGATCTGCTCTAAACGCGTCTAGAATTCAGTCGAAGCGAGATTAATTAAATTTAGGTGAAATGAATTAAAAGTAGGTATAGCTAGGTACTCTGGTGTAGCCATCATCTGGAATAATTGCTTACGTTAATGCAGTATTCAAGCATCTGAATAGCGGAAATCCGATTGTTTCTGTTGTAAAAATGATGGGAAATCCGCTCGGCGTTATTATGAAAGCACATTTTAGTAGAAAATCCACGCTTGCTATTTGTTGCGTCGCCTGTATGCGCATTTTACCCACTTGTGATGTCTGAATTGTGAGATGTCTGGGTTGTGTGGTACATACATATACTTATTCACATTTCTAAACGAGACGGCGGTTGAAAATTAAATTCGAGTCTCTGCCTGATTTATGATGTCATTATCAATCCCGAGTTTCCGTAATTTTATTATAGCTCGCAGTTTCTTACATGTTGCTTAAATTCTTTTATCCCACACCGTCTTGTGCTCTTCCTGTGTGCAGCTTTTCCGGCAATGCATCATGTGTCGTTCATTTTTTTGTTGCACAGTCAGTTCCTTATGTAAAATATAAAATGTCCTCCCCTCCTTCATGGTTATCGGGTTATGTATATTTCGCAAGTAGAATTCGCAACTTTTCTTTCATTTCTCTTTTTTTTCCCTTCCTTTCACATCTTTTTCTCTATGTGAAGCTGGTTGCATTTTTTTATGCCTTGCTGTAATTGCTCTATACCTGTATGGTTTGTTTAATGTTCTTGACGCCATATTGTGGCCCCAAAAGTTAGAAAGTGTGAAGAAAAGGTGAAATTTCATTTTCTTATCCAATGTTGGTTTCGATAATATGTTAAGATGGAAAGAAGCGAGGTTTTTGGCCAATGTAATATGTTTTGCGAGCATCTTGCATTGGCGTTTGCTCGTGAAAAATTGAGTTTGAACGGCGTGATCTCATTTTTCATTTACCCATTATTTTGCAACCCTAAAAAAATGCCTTGTGTGTAATAACTTGCGTGGAAAGAGTAATGTGGGAATTCAATTACATTTATGAGTTTGTATTTGCATTTTTGGTGCAAAAAACAGATAGTATTGACATTATAAAAACCTACAGTACTAGCTCAATATACGCAAATAAAAGCTGCATTTGCATATTGCGATTATGTTTACTTTGCCTGTAGACTGCGTAATAAATCGTAGATTTTAATAAATTGGGATACTATTTATAAAAGGTTAAGCGAAATATATGTGCTTATAGATATTGCTGTGTGAGAGGAAAAACACATTGTTTTGAAAGTTTGTCTACTGAAAATTAGTAAAAAGACCTTAAGAATATGTGTGCTCATGATTCCTATATATAAAATTGCGTCTGAATCGTTGCACAAGCGAAGGAAATGGT
This sequence comes from Glomeris marginata, assembly GCA_034696005.1. Lineage (NCBI taxonomy): Eukaryota > Metazoa > Arthropoda > Diplopoda > Glomerida > Glomeridae > Glomeris > Glomeris marginata. Next base: position 3,965 of record JAQFZQ010000675.1, on the reverse strand, counting down.
GCACATAAAATGTAACCATTGCTACAAATTGCACATGACTTACTACTGACCTCAGAGTACAGAACATTGCCCCAGTAGCAATACAGTTAGGTGCGTGCATATAACAGCCTATATATTTAGGAATTACGTAAATGCTGATGTTACAGATTTGTGTGGGCATTTTGGTGATATAGGAATTGTGATGCTTGTAGCCGGTTGCAGCGATCGTAAAGTTGTGTCCAGCCTGCAGCAGAAAGACGAAAAAGTCGTAAAAGTTGGACGGCAAGATAAAAGAAGCGGTCATATTTGACGATCAATATGGGAAACATTGGGCAATGGGCAAGGGAGTGTGGGTGGGCAACCAGAAGACCCAGGAAACATGTTGCCCATGGGTAAACAAGTCTAGTTGACCCATTTATAGCCGTTTCGTTGTCTCCTGCTGTTTTACAGTTGCCTACTTGCATTATGGTCTGCATGAACGTTGCCAAATGATTTTCCTATAGTCACAATAACACGTGCCGCCCATACTATACTACATATGCATATACCAAAATTAATTTCATTTGGTTTTTCCACTTGATAGTTTCTGCTGTTATATCCTTGCTTATAAAGTAATGTCAATTTTATTCTTACTTTATGCCACTTTAACTGTGGAGACTAGAAACAAAAAAATGATGCTAAACAGCTTTTTGAATAATGATAATAGTAAATGCATGTTATATTTTGCTCCCATAAAGATACTTTGAAAATAAGATATTTTTCTAAATAGTATACTATACCTTAACACAAAAATTTAATGTTCTGATGTTATTCACTTGGCTACTAGTTAAACTGTTGTAATATAGTTAGTCGTAGTATTTGATGCATACCTTTAGTACCATATGAAGATTAGCTATTTTGCCATTTTATGCATTTTTGTCAAAATAAAGCTCAAATCATCAGTATTAATATTGAGACTTAATCTGGAAAACGTTCAAAATCTTATTGCTTTTGTAACATAGATAAATCATTGTGCAACTAATTCTGCGATATAGTAGCCTACCTAACCAACAAATTTGATTTTCAACTGGAAAGCACTTGAATATATTTAATTGTTGAAGGAAATATAGTCGATAACATATTGTTTTGTTGGGAATTTGTTTAAAAAATATATTTTCGAAGAGGGGTACTCCTCTGACTGACTCATTTGTGTAAGCAAGTCAACATTATGGGTATTTGTGATTACCCTGTAGACCCGCTGAGCACCATCCAATTAAGATCTGCAATTAAACTGGGGTGGATTTCGAAAATTATAATCACTATTTCATCAGATGGTTCAGATGGAGGGACATATCCGGGGCCTATATAGGATAATGCAGAAGTGGGTTATAAATTAGAAGACCCTTGCTGATTTATGCTTATTCGACCAAAGCATGTAACATGGCGAGTGCATTATGTTGACGGACTTCTTCTCATGCTAATGCTTCATCCTCTCATTTTCGGAGCGAGATTAAATTAATTAATTGACTCGAGTCACGGTCCACTAGAGAATATTTATATTTAATCTCGCAGCTCAATAATTAGTTGCATCTCCTCTGTATTGACATTACACTAGGTATATAGTAGAGAGCCCTATGGCGATCGATATTTCCTAATTCCCATCTTGAATTAATATCGGTGCAGACAGGCAGAATATGTGGTAGTAAAATGGAATAGGTAGTAATTTTCATCGTTTGACACGAAATTGGCTGCAATTTGAGATGTGGAGATGTTCTGACCAGTGCACAATGTACAGTGTATTGTTCCTGTTTATAGGCTGGGGTATGGTCAGGCTTGCATTCATCTTGGCGCTTGTTATATCCGTATTCATGGACGTGTGTGGTATGGTGTCTGTTTGTGGCTATGTAGTAGTCCTCCCTCTTTTACTCCTCTTTTATCCCCTCCAACCCGAAGATCCAATTTCGGTGCTGATTAAACTAGACGAAGATCGCCGCAAAAAGGTGCGCAATTCAGTTTTTTTTTATATCCCTTTCCCCAGTTTGGCTTATTATTTGGTGGGATTCGTTTTCTTGCGAGACGTTGCCTGCATCCAAAACTGGAAACTCTCCATTCTTCCACTAATTGGTTACGCCCAATTGGCTTTCCGTTTCATGTATTCTTTCACAACGTAGTTGAATACTTTTTTTGGCTTGGTTATACAGTGTCAACTTGCGATTTTGAATCGTTCCATTCATTTTCTAACACTCGTGCCAAGACCATAAAATCTATAGTTGCACACTATATAGCATCTTTAAGGTTTAAAGTACAGAGTTTTAACGATACGAACATTTCGGTGAATTGCTAATTTCATTTTGTGATCTGCATATAATTGATATACTAAAATAATATACAGTATAATGCTACTATTATATTGTAACTGGCAATGAAAAATCAAGATTTTGCCAGAAAGTAGGCTATGCACACGAGATTACAGTACAAGAAACTAAAAACATTAGCTTTTTCTAATTGTGATGAAATTGTTTCCTATTCAGAAGCAGCGAATGTTAAAATATAATTGCCACTCGTTGAAATTTAATGTATGCAAAAATGTTTAAAAGATATGTGTGATTAGAACCCAAATTATACATCAATTATTCATTTAAGTTCCGAGTTTTCTGTGTTTAAACACCAACTGTTTAAAAATTAAATCTACTCTAAATAATGTGTTAATTTTTGAAACCATTTGGGAAATTGCTAAATATGCGCCTACTGTAAAGGTAATGATGTAAACCAGGATTGTGCAGAAAAAGATGTTAAATTGATTAATGAATACCGTTTTTGGTAAATACTTGCACACATGAAATAAATGGTCTGAAATTCAAAAATCACTTAAATCTTTCAACACTATTTATAGTTAAATTATACGTATTGTAGAAACATTTGCTTGCATCTGTCTTGTATACCTTCTCTTTGTTGTTATAGTTCAGAAATAAAACGCAATGAAAATACTTATTATAATACAGATGTTTTTCATCCGATGGTTTACTTTGCTGTTGTGTTAACAAAAAAATTCATTTCACTTGATTATATTTTCAATTTCCGTTCTGAAGTCTAACAAATGATTTTTTTTGCTCCTACTGTTATTGTTTCTGCAGGTTCTTTGGGGAAATTTAGCGAATTTTTCGTCAAATATTCCGCATATTTGTTCAGAGCGACTTGAACAGCAACACTCTTGATTGTGATTGGTTGTTTTCCTTATACTTTTTTTCATCCGCTTTCTGGAAATGAATGAATTGCGGTGTGGAAGGAAAACATCCAGATTGAGATATTCCCATGCACACATAGGCGCAGTTTTATTACAAATGCGCCTTTTTTCGCTGAATTATCGATAATGTCGGCGGCCATTTTTGTGTCCCATGCAGATGCATAAGTCGCTGGTGACTCTAAATTACACTTGGTTGTAATCAATGGAGAAGGATAAATTTACGTCGAGATAATGAGTGTCGACGCTGACGGGGGAATTCACCATCTTGTTGTCATTATTTCAGCCGTCTTTGTGCATTTTATTCGCTCCGGATGTTGGCGAAAATATGAGAAACCTTATTTGGAGCAGGGTATATGTGTATGTACAGTTGCTTTCAGCATGCCTGCTGACAACTATATGCTAATTAATGCAAGTGCAATGTATTCGCATGTGCATGCAGTTGCCATGCTTTTTCCTCTACATTCCTCAAAAGCAAATTTGATCTGACGTACATTTTGTTGAACGCATCTCGCCGCAAGGTGGCGCACGGATTTCATTATCTTCTTTGGACTTATGTATTGTCAGCCCATGTGAATTATTCATGTCACATTTCATTATGTTGTAGCATTGACAAAATCCATTTTATTATATGTGTACGACGAATGCAGATAAGTATGTTCCATTGTTGCTGCAAAGTACATTTGAACATATACGAGGGCTGTCCAAAAAGTATCCGACTTTATTTTTATTCTCAGTTCGTAATTACAATTTAATCGTGAAACTT
>JAQFZQ010000674.1:0-28360 GCA_034696005.1 Glomeris marginata | reverse complement strand
AATAGGCCACGCCCTCCTCGCACCTGATTGGTTACACGATCAAAATAGGCCACGCCCTCCTCGCACCTGATTGGTCGGCGGCATCCTTTCAACACCCAATGGCCCCCTTATACTACTGATAAGATACAAAAAGGTTGTAATATGCTCAATCAATATTTTTTACATCATAAAACATTTGTAACTGTGCACAAGTTTGCCTTATTTCTATCCAATTAGTTAATTCACAGAAAAATCATAATTATTATAACCTGTTTGCCATTTATTTAAATCCCTGTTGATTTTGGAAAGAAAATGGATATACCTAATACCAGTTATGTGACCATTTATTAAATTATATTGTTCAGCTTGCAAATTATATTAAATGTATGAATAATGTGTAACATAAACTCTTTAATTTAAATCTTGTATCCTGAATTTTATACTATAATTGATATTTTGGAAAAACTAGCAACCAACTGAACAGAATACCTTGAGAATCAATGCTAATTATGGTGCACTTGTCACACAGATGATGAAAAATACCCTTGGAAGTCATTTATCTACTACCTAGTATATAATTAATGGTTGTAATTAATTATTTTTGGCACCAATGTCAGTGAATGATCACCAAACTATTGCAATATGTACAAGATTTTGTGAGATATTGTATGAGGAAGACAAAGGAAGTTCCTAAACAGGTTAATTTAAAATTGAAACATACGTTCAACTCAAAATTGTTCATTATAAACACAAATTCAGACTAAAAATTGACATAATTAATGAAGGCTCCCTGGCCTTGATTTATATTTGGACTAGACAAATGGACACTCCATAAACTAATGTCCATTATGTAAGAATACTTAGACTGTAGCACACATAACTTTGAGCAGTTAAAAGTTAAAAATAGCTCCAAATTTGTTTGTGGATTCCAAATTCAGTTTTCATTGAAATTTTAGACTGGAAATTTGCATATCAATTATTTCAGCCTTCACTTTCCATTAATGTGAAGTAATACAGCTTATAAGTGTAATATTTTGGGTCAAGGTCAAACAAAATAAAATAATAATATTATAGCTGTGCTCATAAGCTAGCTTACATTTTTTAAATTACGTTTTTTAAATTGAAAAATCTAATTTCAGCTGTTCAAAAAAGCAGTTATCGAAAAAATGAGAAGATTATACAAATTTTAATTCGTTTTGTGGTACAGGAAAACCCGAATGTGCTCGTGCATGAAAATGCAAATTTATAAGAGGATAAACAGATGGAAATGGAATGAACTCGATTGAAATATTGATTTTTGCAGACGTCGTTTATGAACGGCCCCTAGATTAAACTGGAAACTGTATTGCATGAAAGCCGACGCACATAAAAGTCATTTAAATGGCTTACCAGATGCAAGTGTAATCTGATTAAATGATGTTACTACGAAAAGTGTGAACAAATAAAATAAAAGATGAGGGTTTTAATGGTTTTAATAGACATTATACAGCTAGAGCAAAAGTTGTGAGGAAATATATAGTTGAAGCAATTGGATGGGTTTATTCTGGAGATTTTGTTGAGGGAGAGAAGGAAGGAAACGTTTCCAGTTTCTTAAGATGGACAGAGGAGAGTAAACAGTCTTAAAAATAACGTCTTACTTTGCCCCCTTTTTCGGAAACATTTTGCAACACAATCCTGCTGTCAATATTCTTAAAAACCGTATGGAAAACCAATTGTGACAAATAAAAACCACATTATGACTGGCCACATAAATCCTCTCCACACAGATGTGTAGGAAATTGTAATTGAATAATAAAATCCTCAAATTAAAAGATTTTCTGCAAAGTTCTGCAGGAAATGTTCTGAAAAAATTCCATGAAATAATCTGCATAAAGTAATTTTCTTAAATATCTGCACAATTATGCATAGTTTACTCCTTGGTTTTCTTGAACTTCTGCACAGAATATTGCACTGGATTTTGCAACAAACTTTTTGCTGATTATGCACAACTTAAACTTTTTTCACCTTGCTCAGAATTTTCTTTAATTTTTCTATCCACAAGTTTCCCATGAAAAGTTGTGATTTCTTTTTTTTTAGCTTTTGACAGTTCATTGTCTTGTTTTTGTTACGTATTGAAGTTTCCTTTTTAATTTCTTGCATAGACAGCAGCTAGTAGACATAGTAGTTTCATGTGATGTGTGTTTTTGGGAGTTTAGTTGGGAAGGTTTGGCCGCGATCGATGATTGGTGCAAATAGAGATTGGTGTATTATTAAAGTAATATTTGCTGAATGTCACCAGATCCTTCATTACCCATATTTGCAGTGACAGTTGAGTCATGTTAGAGTAGGCAAAAGTATTTAAAAGAAATCTACTTACATCACTGAAATGTATAATGAAAAAATTGGAAATAACACGTGTGAAAATGCTTTATATACTAATATACATAATAGGATATTATTTATTACATTTCAGACCACCAAATTTGATTAATGAAACACTTTTGGATCATGATGTGATTCTTTAACCTCATGTCAGTGCACATTTAATTAATTAAATGCTAATGCTTGTTGTGTAATAAATAATTAATTCAGTATATCCATAAATTGTAATTTTGTTTTGTTGATTGTGTTTGGAAATTGCTGTTCAAAATTGCATAGGGGTGGAGTTTGCTGATGATCAAGCTTAATTTGCTGTCAAAACAGCTTAGAGGACTCTGTCTTGTTATCTATAAGCTGGGATTAAGTCCCAAATTGGATTTTGAAGAAAATTCTTAAAGTTGCTATAAAAATTGTATATATTTTACATGCAAAAAGTGAAATTATCTGGAAATACTTTAATATTCATTCTAATCTTAAGGGCCAATAATTAACAGCTGTATTATTTTATAGTATATATATTGGTAAGGTCATTAGTTTAATTAATTATAAGCTATACATTATCAGATTACAGCCAAATACTTTGCAGTATCCTAACTTTTATTGTTTCACTTCTAACTTTTTGTTCATTTTTTCCATTTTGAAATACAGCCATTTAATTTCAGTACCTACAGCAAAAGTAATCCATAACAATCTATATAAATGGGATATTGTTTTTTTAAATTCAAAAGAAGGGATAATCGATAGTGGTTTGGAAAAGCAATATAATGTAAGTAGTAAGTGTGTGTAGTATTTTGATGTTTGGAGTAGTATTGCAGCCATTCTTACTTTTTGGAGAGTAGCTTGAATATTTTATTCTCATAGTTATGTATATGGGAAAGAGCAAGTGGACTGTAGTCTGCAATTCACTGTAACGTCATGAAATATACACGTTTTTAAATTGGTAAGTAGGAAGGAAATGAGGTAGCCATTTCCATCGATCCACTACCAAAACATTGCCATTTGCTGTAGGCAGCAAAATCACCTGTGAGTTTTTCCCATTCTTATAGTATAATCTCGTTTTGCTATTATGGTATTTTCCACAGTGGAAATGCACCAAAGGGAACCGAATAAAACTACCAAAATTATATGTCAAATTATCCTCTTGATAATTTGAAGAAATAAAAAAAAAAGGAAATAATTTAATACACTGGAGAATGTATGCAACTGCATTTTTCGGTTTTCAAAGTTCAAGAACACTGTTATACAGTTTGTTTTAATATTTAATATTTAAAAATTGCACAAAGTGTACTTTGAGCTCCGCAAAAGCGTAATACACCTACGAATAATATGAATAATGACACAATTCTGCATTTGAAATTGCTTAACTTACCTGAATGTAAAATTACATTCATTTTTTATCTTCCAGGTTTGCATTCCCCCTAATTATATGCTACATTTTGCAACATGAAATTTTCCCTTAATTACAGACGTAATTTAATGTAAGTTCTTGTAATAACTTTGACTTTTTATAATAATAAACATTATACTTTTATTATAAAAGTAAATGTTTGTTATAAATAATATGAATAATAAGTTAAATTAAATTGAATTGCTTGAATAAAATCAAAGTATTTGTATGATAAAATATGTCGTTTTTTTAATATTAATTGAATCTAGCTTGTGAAATATGTAAATATATGTTGAATTGCATGCGTGTAATAGATATAAAATATATGGAAAGAGATATGTTGGAAATGTTAACTAGAAAGTTTGATGTGATACATAAAATTGAGGCTGCATGTGAAATATGATTTTGTTTTTAAATCTTTTTGTTGTCTAGTAATACAGCTTCAAATTGCATGATTAGCATGCAAAGCAATAGCTTCATGCGTGACTTGTTTATGATATGATATACAGTATTTCATGGTGTTGATGATGAAGTGTGCTTTAAGATATCCATATTGATCCATGGACAAATACACCTCATATGTTTGTCCCACTCAATTATTATTGAAAATGCATTTACCCCAACTGTGTTCTGCATGTACATTGCATCTTTAAACAAGAAAAACAGCTCGATAAAGTGGTCAGTCAATCCAGCTTCCATGTGTCTGAGCACTGTTGTTTGAATTCGGATCGTTGAAATCCTCTAGGTATCGACAGGTCTATACAAAAGACAACACACAAATTCTTTTAGCATAGCATCATGTGCACTTTGAATTGTAGTATAATGTGTGGCCATGGAAACCATAAAGATTTCTTAGGAATTTTGGTAGCAATTTGAAAATGCAATGTGTCTGGAATATTCAAGGATTGATTGAACAATGCAAACTTACATTGTTTGAAAGTGACATGATGGGGAATATGAAGAATCCATTTATTACCCCGCTTTTACCGAGCAAAGCGTTTCTATGGTTTCTATGGAAAAGGCACTGAGAAAGGTACTGACTTGCGAACAACTGAGCAACGGCTGAGCGTATAACTTTTTTTTTTCAATTTGTAATGGATTTCTGGTTGCACCAGTGTATAAGGGACACAAATAGCTACTTACAAACCAAATATCAGGGTACCTTACAAAACCCTGTCAGTTCACCTTTAAGAAATCAACTTTGTGAGCTGTAATAAAATTTCACTATTTTCCGCCATGAGATTGGCTGTGATTGGCCTACTACTCTATAGAAGCAAACATCATTGGTTGAAACTACCAAACATTAGCTGGATAACTTTTACAGTGTACAAAGCAACTTTATGGGACATAACACATAAATTTGTTAATGTTTTAGGTACTTAATTCGGGATTTTTTTTTAATTAAAGTTAGTTTTGAGGAAATTTAATGAAAGTTGAGGGCTGTGTATCTTGATCGATATTGGACAAATATGTATACATGGAACTTCATCACATTACACGTGCACCATCTTGTGGAAGAGGGGGGGCTGTGTGTGGGGGGAACACCTTAAATGAATTGCCTGAAGGCTTTTGCAGGTCTAATATCGCCTTGGTAAGCACTAAATTGTGCGCTAAAGCTTGTGGATCGATCAAGTCACAAATGTCCTATATATGCTGCACGAAAATTCAATATTGCATCGATATGTTAATTGTATTTTTCTTTTTTTTCTATCTGACATTTCATGGAGATGGCATTATTGATCGCACTGTTACTATACTGTAGTTTGTTACTACGTCACTGACCACCTTGAATGTTTTTTGTACATTGAATTATGATGTTGAAATTAGCATCAACTGTAAATAGACTTCACTTTGAATGACCCTGAGCAATTTGGCAACAAATAATTAAACTTTCTAAACTAAATTATTAAAAAAAATTTTAAAAATAGTAATTGGATTTTGTCTGTATGGGAAGATAACACTCGAGTGAGTGACATTATTTTGTTGACAAAAGTGATGAAGGGTTCATAATTGAAGTGAATGAGCATTTAAAACTCCCAATTTTCAAAAACTTTACACATGACATAGTTACTAACTAATAATGACAGTGTACAATGTGGAAATGATAAATTAAGTTGCTGAATCTTCAAGTAGAAGAAACAGAATGTTGGTAACTTGTTTCAAATTGTAGAACCATTGGAGAGAAAAGTTAAACAATAGCCTCAATAGTTTGGATTTTAAATATGTTACTGTGAGCTCATATTGGATAAATATGTATAAATGTTATCATTGTTAGACTAAAAGAATTTAATTATCTTGCAAATTATGATTGTACTTTATATGAATACTGATTTATTCCGTGCTCTTGCAAAGAAAAGAGCTCGTTATCAATGGAGATTATTGTTAAAAGGGGGCTAATTATGCAAATCAGACCACTATTTTTTGCATTTTATGTGCTCAAACCTAATCTAAAATCTATATTGTGCCTACGTATATTTATTCTTTTCAAAAATGTGACGTTAATGATATTGGAGTGTTTGCTATAAAATGCGTGTTAAAAATAAGCTGTTCAAAGGTAAAATCCCTTATTGCAATATAGATTTTGAAATGTTTATATAGTAGGTACATAGAAGCAACTTTATGGATAGCCATCATTAAAAAGTAACACAGAATGGGCCTCAAACTATTGTAAATGGATACTTAGTTTTACCTTTAGGCTATAACGATTGTCATTTAACATGCTAACACGCTATCTGATATTTAATTATTAACAAAATGTTTATGCTTAATTGTATGTTCTGTTATTAATTGCATACATTCCATTATGACCAGTAATATCATACAATGCATTTTTATGCATGCTGTTTTATTGATTCTAATGAAAGTGTAATTGAAATTATAGCATAGAAATGCAGGAAGGAGATTGAGGCAAAGTGGTAATGATGAGTCGGCAGGCGTGCCATACGTTTTTGAGCTTCAATGGCACCAAGTTGGAATTCAAAGCTTTAAAAGCTGATATCTCTATGAATAATCATCAGAATCAAAAACGGAAAACGGCATTCGTTTCCTTTTACTGATTTCTGTATAAAATATGAATATCTGAGTAGTTACAAACAGTACGTTATTTCACCTTTAAGTGCTGCATATTGAGTACATGATAGTCATAAAGTCGAATTGTCTGGGAGTTTCTGTAAATATGGAAACAAAATGGCCCCAGGTATGCATGGATAAGTTGGCTGAGGTGAGTTAAAGTTGATGACGACATGGACTAGTTTGATGGCACATGTTCGAATGAAGGATATGGGGATGCAATCGACGAGGGGTCTAGTGCCAGGAATCGGTTGATGACATCACTGGGGAGTTTTAAAAGCAAGTGCGTGAGTGCATGACAGCATGTGGTACTCAATTCCCCTAGGAAGATGTGAATCCAATCGAGCCAAGATGTGGATGAAAAATGCAAGCTTTTTTACATTTCCCTAGTATAACATCCTCTCCCAAAAATAAAACGGCTTCACATTTTCAAATGCTTTACTTGGACTTGTGGCCAGGAAGCAATCCACATTTTTAACACGGATTATATGAAAAAATGTTTGACCAAATTGCAATGTCAATGATAACATATGTGTATAATATACAGTTACAAATACATCAATAAGGGCACTGACCAGGCACTCGTTGAACTCCGCAAGCATAATGTATAATTAAACATATAAAACCAACATTGATTGCTTTCATTATGCTATAACCAACTATACTTGTTGAATATTAGTGAAATTATTGGTTAATTTTAGCACTCGTTTGATTATCAATATATTGCTAACATTTAAGTTTAAATAATGTGAAAAAATCATTATGCATACTGCATTTTCATAAAAGTTATACAAATGCAACTATGTACAGTATGCAGCATGTCTGCATTAAAGATAAGAATAAATCATTGGAAAGAATTCACCATTTTGCAGAGCCTGAAGAATAAATTATGTAGAATTGGTATTCATATTTTTTCTAAATATTTTTATTGTAGAATAGTATGTCCATTATTCAGTTTATTTAAACATTTATATATCCCAAATATGCCCTCCCTGTACGAGATCATTAGCAGGAAAATAGCATTGTGATGATGCCGAATATGTTTGCGTGAACACTTGGCACTTGATACAACAACACGTGACAACACCAATAATAATGGATTGTGAAATGGACGTGTAATTATTTTGCAGCAGCACAAACATGTTTACAAATGGTTTAGGCTTCTTTATCTCCTTTTGCATGAACTAATACCTAATTAACAGAGAACATAACCACACCCAACACACTTTCACTGCAAAGTATATTTTCACATTATAGTTTCCTATTTATTATTGTAAATTTTTATTAATATAGGCTTTAATACACTAATACATGGGGTTCGTTTAATAATATATTACCTACTAATATATTAATTACATGTTGTAGAGTTGAACATTCCCAAATGTAGGTATATACAGGGTGAAACAAAAGTTTCTTGCTTTGCAGAATAACTGTTTGGAAACATGGTTTACTTCTGTTCACTCCTTATAGAAACCATGTCACACATGTAACTTTGGTCTTCATCTTCAAGATCATAGATATTCCAATTTGAAATGTACATTCGATTGCAAACTTGTATCTTGCTGGGTAGTAACAGATAGTTTAAGCTAATTTGTTTCGTTCCTCTGAGCAATTGCTCTTAGCTATGAGTGAATCTTAATTAGATTTCATGTGAAAACCTGCCATCAAATACGTAGGGAAATCATTCCAAAACATCAGCAGAAATTGGCTCTTAATTGCCATTTTACAGTTATTCCATAAAGCAGGAGACTTTTGCTCCACTCGGTATCTTATTATTTCATTAGAGGCAGTTATGTACACAATTTAATAGATTGTAAGGTATATTAGCATTTATATATGATGGACTGCAATCAATTTTAATCAATACATGCCATAAATTACTGTTGGAAATTGTTGGGTGTTCAATAATCTTTATGCAAATGTGCTTCAATATTTGGTTTGCAGCTATTATGCAAATGTGACGTTCAATAATTTGCGACTAGCTGCATGCAAATTAAACTCATGTTTGCACGTGTACTTTATAAACTTTCATAAGAAGATTTTATTACTTATTTTTTGAATGTTTCTAGCTGAATATAACGTTGGTATTTACTTGAGAATCTTGTTGAATAAAAATAAGCAGATTTTTTGATATAGCTGGTTTATAGCAGCTGCTGTCAATGAAATTTATGTGATGAAACATTTACTGAAACGTGAAATTCCACTTCTTTAAGCTACACCAAAATGTTTTTTTCTGTCAAGAAAACTGTTTAAAAGTTTTGTTTGATTTAAATGCACTTCATTTTTTCCCTGGAAAACTTTTGTAGTTTATTTATTATACTTCATATTGATCTCCTCTTATATTTTATATGGTAAACTTAAAGTGGAGTTAATATTGACTGTATTATATACATTATTCAATAGCAAACATTGATTGAAAGTAAAATTTAATCTTGCAATGGGAATAATTTATTGATAATTCTATTGCACAAAAGTTTTTTTAAGGGAAAAAGTTTCAATTCATACAAACAGTTTTATTATTATATAATGCAAAATTTTCCACAAACTTCCTCCTGAAATAAATATATATAAAGTTTCCTAAAACTTTCATAGCACATTAATGTATATAACCTTGTCCTTATTTTCCTAATGTTATCATAATGTATAATCATTGTTTGCATGGCACTTGTCGAATGAACCAGAATATATACATATATGTATATCTATATCTATGGTATGAACAAACATAATGTGGCAGGCTGGTTTTGGGTGTGTAGTTGTAGTGCTAGATAAATCTAGTTCGATTGGGGTGTTGCTTTGCAAAATATAAGTTGAGTCGATATTACCGTGCTGTTGCCATGACAACCAGAATACGCCTTCTAGCTGCTTGTTGCTGGCGTTTTCCACAGGATGAAGATGGCGGATTGTGATACTAAAACGCTGTGCGATCCATGATTTACCTGCGAAAAAACCTAGTACATGTACAGTGCAGTTGTGCAATTTCTCGTGCAAAATGCAGTGCAGCACGAGTCCAAATGAAACAGCAACTTGAAAATATATGAAAAACTGAAAATGCTTCCAGCTTCAGATGGGCGTGAGTTGATATCCTCGATTTATTCTCCTTCCAAAGCACCTAAATTCTAGATTTTGCACTATTTTCACAATTTTCACCTTCGTTTTTCTATTGTGAATGATGTGATACTATACTTGTATATATAGTAATCATTGCCAAATTTGAAATGTTCTCAAATTACTGTACCTAAATTTTAGCATTAATTCCAGTTCAATCACCTCAATAGAAAGAACAGGAAGTAGTTTATGATTTTTATCATTGATTATAGAGTAGGTTAGTTATCCTACAATAGTACAATGCTATTTAATATTTCATTTATGAAAACGTATTTATTGTATAAATTTAAGTCAGCCGATTTTTCCAACATTTTGCATGTTGAAAAATAACACATTTTAGATGTGAACACTAAAGAGTGGTTGCTGTAAACAGGTTACACTGTATAATTGTATTTACAGTTGTATGATAGTGTAAGAAGGAGTAATGTCCAAGGAAAGGATGTAATGTGTTGAAAGATAGTTGTAAATAGTAACAGTGAAGACATGATTAACAGATGGCCCCCACTGTTGGAAACATTAAACACATGGCAGCTGAAATATTTAGACATTTCAATGCAGAATAGTCAGTTTGAGTCTAAACTTAAAAATTGCACATGCACATAAATGGGATTTTCGGGGAATTAATAATAATCCTGGAAATTCAATATAAATAAGGCTAAAATAATTCATAATATATTCAATGTTTGTTATAACATGTTTAGAACGAAAACAAAATCGATAACTTTCATTATTAACATGGACAAAGTTTGCTGTAATAATTGCACTTGCATGTTAATTGTTTATTTCCCGAAAGGATGTTACAGCAATGTGGTTTAATTTTGTTAATATGTTAATATTCGCCACATTACATTGGATAGGATAAAATTTGATGAAATGCTATAGCTAGCTTGGGTCTAAAAATTAATTAAAAATGAGCACTTAAATAAATTTAATGTGAATACACTTTTTATCATCCATTAGATCCATTAGATCCAAATGCAATAATGTTAATGTGCTACAGTGTTGTTCATTTATAAATGTATAATGAGACACACAGTTAAAATAGTAATAAAATAATATTAAATATATAATGTGTATATGATATGTAGGTACTAGTTTACAACATAATTTTGAAATTACAACAAAAGTAATTTTGAATGATATTTAATAATAAGTAGAAAGTTGGGTTTCAGAAAATTTTTAACCACATTTATATTTCATATTATTTTATATATTATGTAAAAAGTTTTGTATACAGTATTTACAGTTGTATTTCATTGTTAATTGAATTCTCTATGCTGTTTATTTTCCCAAATTTTATTTTAAGCATTAATAAATAACACAAAGTTTAAAAGTTTTATTCAAAGTTTATAACCTGCATTTTGATGCATGTATTGGATGAAAGAAATTGGTATTCGGTAAGTGCAAGAAAGGAATGAAGATTTTTGTTTTATGGCCGAGGATAAAATTGAGCTTTAGAGCATTTTCCAGATGATGTAACGAACTTTTTCATCGTTTTTCGCAATATATATTTATTGGCCAATAATTTTTCCACACTTCCTTTGTGTGGAAAGTTTCAGTTGAAGAACAGTTGCATGTTACTTACAAGACATTGACTGTGACGTCTCAAGGAGCAATAAATGCGATTTTATCACCACGTTTCCTTTATGTTGTTGCACGCTATATGAAATGTGAAGTTTATTGCCTGCAACCACTTTCCTTAAGGCTGCCAACACTGACACTTCATTATTTAAAGCTTAAAGTTATAAATGAAAAGAACTATAAATCGCAATTCAATGAACTGAGCTGCTGCTAATTTTCTTTTTATTGATTTTCCCCCCAAAAATCTTTATACAGTGTAAAATACCTATTGCAACTTATCCAACGAGTTAACAAACTTTCCTTAACTTTTATAAATTACATTCAGTACATTGTAATAGATGTTATTGAATAAATCTGAACCAATCAAAGGAAATAACTGAAGTTTCTTCATCCCATATAAAATCTATGTAAAAAATTTCAATTTGAAAACAGTTTTTAGTTAATGTTTTTAATCTTATAATTAAAACTATCCATGTTGTCTATATAAATAGTTACAGTTTGTTTTCATGTAATAATAATTGATGTACAGAAATTTATTTATTATTTTATTATAGATGATCAGGAAATAAAAGAAATTTAAAATTAATTCAAATTAGGAATTGATGAGCAGAAAAGTTCATTTCAATTCCATATTATTATAGTTATACTTATAGTAAAGATAGTCTATGATATAGCAAGTGTTGTCATTTGTTGACTGTACAGGAAATTCGCAATTTTGTTTATTTATTATCAAGTAATGAATAGAAAATAAAGATATAGAAGAAGCAATTCAGTTTATTTTGCATGCAAATTACTCCAATGGTTGATGTTTCTTTTTTATTAACCAATGCCAGGTCAAGCAACTCTTGCTCCAGATTCAACATGCATGACTGACTATTGCATGAGCCGTGTAAATTCATTTCATTCCCCCATAATCAATATTATTTCAATGGGAATATAAATTATAAAACCATGTGCCATATAAAAATTCATATTTGAATTAGTTTAATAACAGACATTTCGTTTGAGCAAGGATAAAATGGAAAATTAGCCTCCAATTTTGAAGGGGCCTAAGGCTAAGTCTACAAAATACAATTTGGTTGATTTAATGATAGAGACATTTAATGAGATTTAATTATTCAGGTACCATGCAAGCATTTGTTGCAAATTTCAGCAATTATTATTTAAATGGAATATGTCATATGATCAAAATGTGTTACAATTTATTAAAATAGAAGAGTCATTTGCAATTATTTGATATTGTTAGATATTATTTACAATAGTAGTACATGATTTTAGTTATAAAACCAAAGAAATGTGAAATTATGGAAAAGTTTTGTAATGTTTCTATACTAGGAAAAACAAAACTGATATGGGTCACTAGAATATGGAGCAATATGAAATTAAATGGCATGGAATGTTGTGATAAATTATGTATTGGAAGTCATGGAAATGCATTTCCCTTATTTGCAGCAAAATAAAAGATTTATGGTTGGCGTACATGTGATGTTACAACATTAAACATGTATTTTGGGATCATTTTTTCATCTGTCTCGGCAAATTATCGACATTTCGTCTCGATATTTATCGATTTGTTCTCGAATTTCCTTGCATTCTGGTGTCATTTTTCAAAGGATAATCAATTATTTGTGAAATACTATTGGCATGTAATGTATCTCAAGCTTACCTAGTTTAACAATAGGTTTGTTTATTAAAAATTCAATGGCCATTGAACCATCCTTTTAGGTCCTTTTAGGAAAAGTTTCTGTATTTATGTAATATGTTTCTCCCTTAGGAATTTAGATTGTTTGTCTTGATTTTCCCTTCATAAACCACACACAATATGATGAAAGTATAAAACTACTTAAAATTATATTCGTGGAAAATTGAAATTTTCTTAATGATAAATTTTTCATCCTGAGTTTAGAGAAATTAGCATCACTTTCATGTCTGTCATCACATTTGATACCTTTTAGCTAATTGATTATTCATGTAAAAGTTTGTATTGTTTAATTGACAGCACATCAATTAAACTTTTTTCCGCAAACTTTCAGAAGTTTACTGATTTAAATATCCACTTTTTTTATTATGTTTTAATGTTTTGTTTGCTTAGCAAAAATGTTAATATTTTACCACCTAGCCTGTTAACATAAATTAAAGATAATCGATTTGTTGTAATGCTTGAATGCAATGTATAATCACACTATAGTAAGTCCTTTTTATTTTGATAGAAAAACACTTTTTATTTTGAAAAGGAATTTGAAGATGATTCCGTATCATTTCATTTATCAGCAGGCAAAAATTATTCATTTGAAATTCACAGTGGTTTGTATGAACGTATGAATGTATGAATATATGAATGAAGATTTTACGGTTGAAGCACCACATTGAGTTGAGATTATTACTTTTTACGAACAATGCATTTTCAGTGCATGTTACTCCTTTTTAATTCCACTGAATTCAAAATTTCTTTATTTTCTTTCCCTTCTTTCGACTTTATTCTCTCGCAAATAGAAAGCATGATGTCATTAAATCCAACAGAATATCTAGCCTCCAAAACTACCCTGGGAAATTGAAGGAAAATAGACTTTTTAACACATGGAATATAAAAGCGACCCCTGAATGTGGGCTTCTATCTGTATGTAACTACAACTGTGCAATGCAGTGAAGCCAGTCAAAACTTTTGCTATAAAATATTTAACAGAAATCATATGATATTTATTAATGCCGTTCTGTACCGTATTACATTTCCGTCTTTCGGAATATCTCAGAATCAATAAATAATGTTCATAGTTCATGTGTAAATAAATAATGTATAGGCTATGTATGGTATTGCTGGAATTGAAATATAAAATAAATTGTAAAACTTTTGCTAACTTTGTGAACGGTACGTTATTAATATGATTTCGTTGGAAAACATAGGAAGATTGAATTTAATTTAATAAACAATGTCCTGGAAAATTAATGCGATGGAAACGGGGGAATTTAGCATTTGTGTCAAGTGCTTGACTTTATGATGTTCTAAAAGTATCTTTATATTTCTGTAGAAATTTCTTAAATTCTCAGTAACTGAAAAAGGAAAGTAATTGCCAGCATCTGGTTTGTGTAAAAGTGAAGTTAAAGCACTTTTCTGGAATGTGTTGAACATTTGTGTCAGAAATGGGAAGAGTAATGCAGTAAGTACTAAATATATTGCTTGGGGATATTTGTTTAAGTTCACCAAAGAAAACATTTCTGAAAGCCTTTTAAATCTTTAGACCACTTTACATTAAAATTGAAATGATGCTTGTATTAATTCCAGTTCACTGAAATGCTATTAAATTATCTTTTTGATCATCATAATATTGCCAGCTGAAACACTAGAAATATAATGTTTAATCCTAGTTCCTCTCATTTCATTTAATGACTGTATATACGTTATAAACGGTGAACTTAATTGCCATATCAAAGTGGATCATAAGATTACAATGGGAGGAAAATTCTTATGTGGGATTCAGATTAATATATATTTAATATCTGTTGGGTTATTTGATGGTGTAAAATTTGATGCTGTGAGCATTAAAAGATTAAAATGTGCCTGCACAAAGTAGGTAATTAACCGTTAGCTTTGAAAGTGTTTAATTAAAAGTACACTTAAATTTGAAAGCAAAGATATGAATGAATGTTGGAAGTAGGGGAATATGAAAAATGATTGGCTTGGAAACTATAGTGACGTAATGTCCAATATTTGATGATTGGCTGTGCTGGTATACATACATATATGTGTGGAGTAGTCATGTGACTGATTGGACGTGTCAAATGGCATTTTCCCAGCTTTCCAAGTTCCCAATCCAAATGAATAGTATAAAGTTTCTTGGCTCTTATTTGATCCCAAAGGGGAATGGCCATTATTTCCAAGTGCACCTTACTCTTATTCCACTGGTAATTTAAGAAGACTTGTCGAAATTTGGTCACGTGCCCTTAAATCCCACTGTTGCAACACATTAGTTACTTGTGCCACTTTGAAGGGTTTACTTTGACAGTATAGACATGCTACTACATACAATATTTCAACATTTGAAGGTTCAGTGCAGGAAAAGAACATTATAAATATACAGGGTGAATGCGAAATATTGAGAATTATCTTCCTGCTGGTAGCAATTGCATAATTTTTTTACATCTGAATTGAACATTTTCATTGTTGTGCCATTGGCTGAAAAAACAGTAGAAAATGGCGTCCTTATTGAGAAAACTTGTTTTTAGCCAATCAGATTGCATAATTTGCCTCACTACAGCCTCCATCTTCGGAGGTGCTTTCAGAAAATTTGACCAATTTCGTGTGACCTGCCATTGGCTGAAAGCAAAGAAAGAGATGAAAAATGGCGTATAATTGTGGATATCTTAGGCAACAACCAATAAGGTTGCATAATTTGCCACATCTGGGCCTCCATATTGGCAGTGGGAGGGGCTTATAATGAAATCGGTCAATTGTGCTTGCAACCTTGATTTCCAAGAAGGTTTTCCATGTGCAGATCATGAGCAGCTCTTGCAAAACGTGTTTATAAATGATTAGTGCAATGTTGAACAAGCGTCCATATTCATTTGCTGCATTTTTTACCAACCTATTTGCTAGTACAAAAGTCGTAAATTCGAAATGTGGGCGTGGCACTCACAAAAGCCCCACGTTGTGTGATGTTTCAGATACTAATGCACCCCAAATGGTCCCCTCTCACACTGTTGCCAACTTCGATTAGGACAAATACCATATAATTAATGTAACGTTGTAAATGTGATGTGCTTTTTGTGTGTTTTCGAAATGAGTTGCCACGTGTAACATTAATGCATTGTGAATTATTGAAACTGGAGTTTGTTTGGCGTGACAAACATGTTCAACTTGGAAAAAGTTTGTCACGAATTGGCCTAATATGTACAATACTTTGACAGTACTAAATATATCAATCAGGTTAACCTCATCGAAATATTGATTTGTAAGCTGCAAATGTTAAAACACTGAATTGGGAAACCTGAGCTGATCAAATTATATTGAAACTATATATATAGTGAGTGATGTTCCCCTAATTGTGATTTTATTATCACTGTTTATTATCTGTGTTATCACCTGATAATGACTCATTCTGATCCATACAGTTCATAAAAATATAAATTAATTACAGGGTATTGCCTCTTATATGGTCTCTAACCTCTTCAACATAACTATATGGTCTCTTTATCCTCCATTTTGACCTTTATTTCATTTTTCTTTTCATCATTGGACTGTTATACATTACTTACCCTCGTACAATATTGATTCCTAATTAATTTTGTTAATATGGTAATTATTTTTCTGCATAAAACCAAGGATAAAACTTAATACAAATAATCCTGATTTAATATTATATATTTCAGGAATGCTATTATTTGATATAAAGAAACCTGTTTAAGAGGACCACATGGTACCAAACAAATTGGCCCTAACAGGCAGGTGGTCCCTTAAAACAAGTGGACCCTTAATACAAGCTGTCCATAAAACAAGTGGTCCATGAAACAGGTTTCACTGTACTACTAATGTTATTTCTCCTTAAATAATTTATTTTAAAGATTTGTAATGTTATATTTTCCCTATAATTGCATATAAATTTTGAAGTCAATTCCGAAATTACATATAGAAGGAAATTTTGCTAGGTTTTTAAATGACATAGTTAGAAGCTGATTTATTTTCAGCCTGCTTTCCCTTTTTTGTTTGCTAAAAGTATTTTCATGCTCTGTTTCACTGAACGAATCCGTTCACAGTGTAATTTTTTATAGTATGAATAAAACTCAGCAGAGGGGTTACTTTCATCTTCCCGCATGAACAATGATAATTTTTGCTTTTTGTTTTCTTTTATCTCATGGGCTATGTAGATTATTTTGCGTGCAACTTGAGTGGAGCAGGTTTGTTATGATGAAAGTTTATGTTTGCAAAATCGATCCATTCGTATTTAAAAGACACTGCAGCTGTTTATTTGCTCACATCTATAAATAAATATAAATGCATGGCATGGAGCGTCATTGTACCTATTTTTACCGTTTTCATGGATACCACTTATTCAGAAAATGCTTTTAATTTTTGTTAAAAGCGAAAATGATCGAACACAGATGCTGCAATTGAAAGAACCACTATCAGCCATTATTGTTCTTTCTATATCCATTGCTCTATCATTGACAGACATTGCTTTTTCAAGTTAATTGCCTCTTCGCAACCAAAGCACTATGTAGTATGTATGTTCAACTCCAATAAGAATTTGTTTACAAAATCCTTTGTGCAATTTTGTAGCCAATTAGTGCTCAAGAATTTCTGCAAGAATATGCTGTTTTGTGAATAATTTTATGCACAACTACAATATCCTGCACAATTCTGCAGAATGTTTCATAATCATTCTGAACAATTAACATTAAAGTTTTCACAAACATTATTGCATATAAGTTTGCAAAGCCTTTGTTGGAATTTAGTTTTTCTGTGGAATTACTTTGTTGTATTCAGTGTTGAATATCCTTCTATTAATCATGTTCACTACAGAATCTTAATTAAATTGAATTGCAAATCTGTTTAATCCGAATATCCTCATTAAATACTTTAAACTTTGTATTTAAATCTTTATTCCTTTGTTTGAGACTTTGGTTTGAATTAACTGAAATAATGTTAATCTTAGCTGCAAAGGGCACACAGTATAAGAAAGTTCAACGGGGTGAATTGCATAATTACTCCCTTGTACACATCTAATTATGCAAAGTTATTTCAAGGAATTGGTCCCTCTTTTCAACACTTTTAATTATGCAGAACTGTCCTGTGTTGAACAATGTGTGCTAAGCTGTCTACACAAAGCTCCTGCTTAGAAACTTCTTCCTTTTTTAAAACCGCTATTTGTGTAAAGAAAGTCGTATGTGTGTCACTTACAGCATTCTTTCAACAGCTGTTTTGTCTTCTAACGAGTCATTTTTGACAACATGGGGACCACCATTAAAAGTTTAAACTCTCTTTTTACCGAGTGCCAGTTTCAAAGACTGGAATGTTTTTCCTTATACAACCCAAATGTAATTTACAATATGAGGAATAAACTTCTAATTTGACATGGACCTGTGTGAATGGCATACAGTATATCGATCTCACAATTGTCATTCTATTTCCAGTTTGAAAATCCTTTGGGTTATTAGTTGAGTAGACGCACAAATCGATATTCCAATATTCAAACCAAAATTGAATATAGTGAGTTTCAAATGCTAAATAAAAATAAAATAATAGTTGCAAATCAAAATTATAGTCTCCCTCCTATTAATAATGCATTGTGATTAGTTGAATATGACTAAGCATGCTTAAAGGTGAACTAACTAGGTATACTGGAACTTAACCTAAATTAAGGAAAAAATAAAAACAGAACAAAACAATAAGTTTGTTATAGGTTGACCTCCTAACTGAATTACCCCAATAACTTTTTTTTTTACAAATTTAACACAAATTTTGTTGCAGCACTTGCTTCCTTCCTGGTTAGTTCACCTTTAGTAAAGTTTATCTTTTGTGAGTTTATTTCAAAAATTAAGTATTTTGCAGTGAAGTGAAAATTGAGATTTTGTGAAAAAAATGTAAAATAAATCGATGGTTGTTTTTCTCGAAATCATCGATTATGTATATGTTCATCCACCACCTTACTTGCCAACCCAATCCACTCATCTACCACCCTCTGTGACTGTGATCACAAGTTTCAATCTGATATGGAAACACCTTTGAAATAATGCATAGCCTTATTTATATTTAAATCCGATTTACGTGCACAGCACTTAAACTTTTAGTTGTCGTCGTAAAAATACAGACCTTATCAGAAAAATCAGCAATAAATTGTAAATGCATCTTCATAAGTTCTTGTCGGAAATATTCTCCAAAAATATCTACTAAACTAACAGCCAAACTTTCATGCTACTTAACTCGATTGTTGCTAATTTCTCGCTTCGGAGCTTATTTCCCCATATATTTTGCTATCAATTATTTAGTTAGCAGCTGCCATTAATGGAAGTTGCTAATTAAGTGGCCACCAACTAAATATCCCAGTGAACTCGTTCATTTAGCTGCCGTGTTAACGACCACTACAATTAAACCACTTGATATATTCGAATAAATAACGAATAAGGACTATATGGTCCGTATAGTTACATAAAAAGTACAATCATACAAAGTTCCCCTTTTGGTCATTTCACTATTATCGATATTGAACTTTTTTATTAATTATTAGAGCCAGTTGAAGGCAATTTGGTGGCCATTTTGAGTAGTTTAATGATTTGCAGTTTGATCAACTTTTCCATTGAATGTGTACAAAACAAATGCTGCAATCTGGAGTGTGGTGTATGTAAGCTTATATTGATCGAGAATATGAGAAAAAAATGCAAACTTTTTATTTATTCTGGCTGCAATAATAGCGACACTAATCAGATAATGGCCATATACAGTATGTCCAATTTGGTTTGGGTCTGTAGCATGGGAATTAGTCTTCAATCACACTCCTATCTCTTTACCCCTATAAAAGCAAGTATGATGGATGAGGGTTTTGGTTCGGACATGACACCAACCAACTCCTGCTCACAATCAACAATTCCCATTCTTTATTTACCAAATCTCATTGACAGGCTGATGATGGTGGGTGGAAAATATGCAGTTACCTCGCTTTCTCGCTAGGTGGTGCTTCAACATGCACGTTTACGTTGCCTTCTGACAAAAAAGCCCACCAAATTCAGACTAGGTTCCTATAGTTTTCAAATTACTTTTTAGGCAAAACTGTGATTGTAAGAAATATTTAATTTCACATTTCCCTAACACAATATTTAATTTATATTGTAATTAAAAATTATCATATTATTTTAATTTCGTTTCCACTACATTTGGTAGAAATTATTGTACGTTGCATATAATTTTTCCATTGTATATTAGTTGTAAGGACCATCATGAAGTTATTTGTCTAAATCAACTGCAGCAATTTTAATGCTTTTAGTGCAATTTTGATTGTTTACATTTTTCTTGTTTGATGTATGTTGGAATGTGCTGCAGGTTTTTCTTTGTACAGCTTAATACAAAGTTTAGTAAACAAGTATGGGTTTATAATATACCATAATTGAATTTAATAGTTTGGGTAGTTTTCATTTGAGTAGTATCTATTTTGCTAATAACTCAACAGACATTGCTCTTGAATCTCTTCTGTAGTTTATAATATATATGTATGAGAGGAGTTAACAGATTTCGTTCCATTATAAAACATAATGATGTGTAAGGGGTGGTGGTTGTTATAGACGTGCTTCTCCACTTGCTCCAGTGGTGGCGCCACAATCCAATTGATTTTGCACAGAGTTAGTAGAGGTACATTGGCATGGTTTCAAAACCGATACTCTGGAGTGGTGCAGGAGTATGCCCCAGTTTGGGAACTACACCTCATTTTGTTTCATGTTCATTCTGTCCTTGAATAAAAATTGACTGTTGTTTATATGGTATCCCATTTTGTTACATCAACTTAAAAACATAAAATGAAGCTAGGATTTTCTACTTTTCAATGAAAATATGATTGCCAGTACTTTTAATTTTCATCTCTCTCATGTTGCCATGATTTGGTAAGTTTTCTTATGATTGTTTTTGTCTGTTTTGTTTTCTTTCTATGTTTATAGAGTGTGTTGGAAAATTTCGCGAACGGAGCGGAGGAAACTCGCGATGCTCGGAGTCGATCCGAGCAGTGAATCCGTTCATTCACGGTCACTATTAACTCTTCATCGGACGAAGACGGTGGAGGGAGGAGGAGGAGGAGTGGGTGGAGGAGGAGGAGGCAGAAGACAGCCTGGAGACGTGCCTCTGAGATGTGCACTTGTCTGAGCCGTGACCTGGGTGTCGAGGTGTTGGTGCCGTTGCAATCTCCATCCTCATCTGCTTCCGAGTCTGACGAACCTGAACCATCCGAGTGGCCCCCGTTCAAACTGCAACCCACATTGCCAAAAACCGCTCGAAAACGCTTCCTGCTCGAGGAGCCACCACCCAAGCAACAGTCCATGGAGCAGTCTGTGGTGATCGTGACCCCAGTAGGCGTGGCCACATCCATCCTCGACTCCAACTGCATCCAGAGGCCTTCTTTGGCTGCTATGGCCCAATCTGCAATCACCACTGAATCGGATTTGAGCCTCTCTCTGAACTCGAGTGCGGACGCGTTGCTAGGCAACATCAACAGCACCGCCACCCCAAACCCTCCTCCAAATGCCCCTGTTCCTGCTCCGAATCCTACTCCTACTCATTCTCATACTCCAAATCCCGCTCCGAACGAAGAAGATGTGAGAGCACCTTCTGCCACCACTGCTCCCGAGAGTGCCAGGTCTGTTCCCGATCTGCAGCTGCACTGCCGGCGTTGTCTAGAGCCCCTGGAAGCGTTCCAAAGCCACCACCGTCACTACCAATCGAGACACGCCACGTCATCTTACTTGGTTCCGCATGCGCAGAGATGCCGTTGCGAGCACGTGGCTTTGGCAAGGGCTCTGTCTACTTCACGCGAGAGTCTGCGCTCGGTGCATGCTGGGAATGCAGGAGGAGGTGGCGGGGTTGGGGGTGGGGGTGGTGTAACATCGAGCGAGGGATTGTTACTTCCAGTTTCAGTGCCAGTGACTGTGCAGACTCAAACGCACCACGGTGCCAGTGCTGGTGGTGGTGTTGGTGGCTACGGGCACCACCAGCAGTTGCAACCGTTGTACGGCTTCCCGGTGCATGCAACCACCTACAGGGACCCGGTAATCAGGCAGCACTCCCAACCCGAATCGTGCTTGCACTGCATCCATGGTCCTCCGGCTCCGAGCGCTTCGCTTCGGCAACTTAGAGACCGCGAAAGGGAGAGTGACATTGCGGAGATTGCGGCTGACTCTATGCGAATCAATGGTGCTATCAGACAGTTCAAGCAGCTGCGGAAGCCAACTTCCACTCAGTCCATCCCGGGGTCGATGAGAGGTCACGTGAAGGAAGCGGCAGCAGCTCCAGTGGCCGTTACAACAGGAGGTTACGGGCTTTTCGGTGGAGGCGGTGGCTTCGGTAGCTGCGGACAAGGTGGTGGGACAGGAGCAGTTGGGGGTACTGTGGGGCCGTTGGCTGCTGGCACCACCGAAGACCCAGGAGCTGCCCTCATGGGAGTGCACTCCGATTACCCCAAGTACACCGACGAGAAGAAGCAGAGGAGGCATAATAAACCCAATGTGGGATACAGACTGGGACGCAGGAAAGCGCTGTTCGAGAAGAGGAAGAGGATCAGCGATTATGCCCTTGTCATGGCCATGTTTGGCATCGTGGTCATGGTCATCGAGAACGAGTTGTCATCTGCTAGCGTCTTCACGAAGGTATGTATCTCTGTTTTATACAGTATTTCATACAAATCCACTTGATTGCTTGTACAGTTACTCTTTAGTAATTTGATATTTGAAACAGATAGAACTTCATATTTACGGTTTTGAAGAGATTTCTCGACTGGTAGATAAATGAAGTCTATACATAGTTAACTGTATGGTTTCACATTCAAGTGTCGAGTGAAATTATGTGTGATAAAACTAATTTTATTGATTGTTGGCATTTGTTGTGCATTTATGTATGCATTTATTTATTTATTCAGCATACATAGAGTTGACTTACAGTTGAATGTTCATATTTATACAGTACATATTAATACAGTACATTATTTCATATCCCACTTGGTCACTTGCAAAAGTGAATGCATGGAGTTGATCAAAAATAGCAAATATTTTGGTCAAGTTTAGAAATAATTATAGCTCATTCATTGATGGTACAATTAGGACAAAAAATCTCCCATATAAAATTTTATTCACTAATGATTTTTATTCATAGGTGCTATATTTGCATGCATTTTAAAAGTTTCTGATTTATTCAATGTTTCCATTTAATTTATTTAATGTGAATTCAGTCAACAGTTATGAAATGTTTAAAATAGTCAAGTGTAGTTTGTTTTAAAAATGAAGTTATAAGTTGTATATTAAGAATTTTGAAGCCTATGTAATTTCAGTGTGGTGTTGCCAGATTTAGGGCAATATCATAGTCAGACAGGCGCCATGCAATCTCTTCATTGAAAAAGCTACTGTTATCTGTTATTATAGAGGCAACTAGTAAACTGCTTCCGTGTTCCTTCAATCCCTGCCACATTTAATGAGGATAGACAAGCAACACGGTCTCGTAATGTTTCCTTCCGCATATTCTCATTTATTTCAAAATCCCCATTTCTCTTTTTCCACTCTAGCCTTATAAAATTTAAAACCCGTTCCTATATATAAATCTTAGGCAACTGACCATCATTCTAGTCATTCTAGTACATATATCAGATGGTGCAGTGTGCCCCAAGGGGATTTTAACTCTGCTCGATTTTGCCATTGTCAGCTTTTGTCTTGATGGTAGAAAGCACAATTTTATTCCCTGATGTGTCCTTATGGTTTGGCACGTTCAAAGTGTAAGGGATCAATGTTTCCTTGCCCTTGAACTTGATGATGGCTATCTTTTCATACGGAAACTGCCAATTCTTCGCATGGAAGGATTTGTGTCACATTTTTTATTTTGAAAGACAAGAGTCTGCTCGGAATGTAGAGTTATTTTCTGTAATGGAATGGAAATTTACCTTGAATAGGAGGTTTTTATTTTTAATTTGCCTGGAATGAAAAGGTGTGTGATGTAGAGAAACTTGTAATTTTATGGCCATATATGGTGGGATTTGTGAAACGTGGTCCTTCAAACCAGTATAGTGACAATTTGGGAAACTCAGATATTGAACATAGTGGAAAAGAAAACAACACAAATATTGCTACCAGGTTATTTTTGGAAGTAGGACCTCACAGATTCAGTCAACTCTGAATTGGTGTTTGGGCTGTAAAACAAACCATCTCTAGCAGCAGCTGTCTTTCAGATAACAGCTCGGACAGCAACTGAAAACTGCTGTTACTCTTTGTTATGGCACATATGGTGCATGGTTTATGTTACATGTTATGGAAATGAATTGGAGTTATGACAGTGTGAAAAATTCAATTATTGTTTATTGCCAGTTTGCAGCAAATTATTTTATTAATTTAGTTGAACAACAATGTGAAACTTACCTTGAAAGAATGTCCAAGACAGCTGATTAATCAAGTTTCACGCTGTGTTTTCTGGACATTGCCCATTGCCAACATTCCTCGAAGTCCTACTATTTCCTGGCCAGAAAATAATTAGAAGAGGGGCCGTTTATAAATTATGTGAATGTTATAATATTTGGGCAATGTGAAAACCGAGTTGAAAACTGATTTTTAGCCAATGTAAGAATATAAATTATATACATTAACAGCTGTTTTATGAAGTAATTTGGTCCAGTTATTCACTTGTTTATTGACATATTTGAAATCCTTTCTTTGGAGGTCTTTGGAGTTTCAGCATAATAAATTCTAATTTGGTTTCTGCAGAAAATATATTAAAACAATAATATAAAACGCGATATATGTACTATAATTTTGGAAAATCCCACTCTGTTAAATATCTCTAAGCAGGGAAAATTATTGATATCAACTTCCTGTAAAGCTTTTTATGATGATATGCATTATACAATTTGTCCATTATATTAAAGTCCCCTTTTATACCGAGCTGTAAAATAAATGTATACGTAATTTAGAAAGCAGTTGGTTGACATCCTTCTTCCAGGAGAGGCTTTTATTGGTATTTTGTATGAGGAAGTTTATGGGATAAACAGATTTTAAGTGCCCTTACGTTAGGCAAATTCAGAGTTGTTAAATTCAGTTGGCTGTGAAGACAAGAAATAGGCCATTAAATTGCTTCTTTCTTTTGCAGCAAACAAGAACATATATTCAATTAATAAAAACCTAAATCCCTTTAGCTTTAAATAATTAATTACTACACTTGTTATAAAGTACACAAGATTGTAAAGTTGTCTTTTGATATTACAATGTAGTTTAGATGAAAATGTCAAATTAGTACTCAGTACAATTGTAATACTGTATAAAAAGTTATTTGCACAAGTTTGAGTTTCCATGTATGAGATCGCAATTGAAACGAACAATTCTGCTTGTTCAATGCTAATTCCTGCAGGCTTACAGCAATGTAACAATAAGGTTAATTTTATGTAGAGGTGAATAGAGAGTTGCATGGGCCATGTAAGAAGGCTGAAATGTGCAAGTCTTTGATAGGTTTCAGTGTGTTCAGCTATTTCAACTGTCGTTTGTTGCTTCTAAATTGGATGAATTCTTGGTGAAGAAAGCAGAGAACAGTGAATTTCCGGTGAAATGAAGTCGTTCCTAGGGATTGCAGCATCTTATTTTAAATTAAAGACATTCTTGTCCGGTCGTTATGGCAAACTAAAGTTTTCAAATTGCATTCTCGATTAATCAATAATGGTGGGTGTGTTCAGCTTTTCTCATCTCGTGTATGGATTAAAAGTTAGTGCTTGGAAAGGGGGAAAAAAAGACTGTAATGTGGACCACCTGGAAATAATAATGTCTGTCTTGACATGCAAGATATGACATAAGTCGATAAAATAAATGGCGACTTGTTTATAGGCGTGACAGACTGTGGGGAATGTGACATTTCAATATTTGCTCTTCATTTGCCAGTGACATCATTTTATATAATAATGATTTTAAATGTGATTTGCTATACAACTGTTCTTTCTAACTATACTGTATGCACACACTGTAATCGTGCCTTAAAGGTGAACTGACAAGGTTTTGTAACATACCCTGAAAAAAACTAACATTTGATTGCCACTGATTTGGGAACATTGTCTGAAAACTTGAGGCCATTTGAAGCATTATTGCCACAGATATGAATTATTTAGTTTCATATCTATGGAGTGTACAGAGTAGTATATTGTGAGAATTGTACACTGGAGCGCCATTGATAAGCTCTTCCATTGGCTGAAACTGCAGAGGCACTTGTCCTCATTGGCTGAAAATTCAAATTTTGCCAATACAGGACACTGTGACACCAGCTCGGTGACACCGTCCTTCCATGACGCCCTCTTTAACTACTCGTAACTTTTTGTAACAATTTTTTTAAAATTTTTGTTTGCACCAATCGTTTTATTGGCATAAATTCTATAGAATTACACTTTCCAATGCATGTTACAAAACCTTGTCAGTTCACCTTTAATATTTTGAAATTGGGATTTGGTATAAATTTAGAGTTATATGCTCACTGACAGCAATACAATGTTATCATACTTGTATCATATAGGGCCTAATTTTGAGTGACTGACTGTATTATAATTTATTTTATGTGTGAATAGAGTATAATAACCGAAGTGCAAATTGTCCTTCACTGTGTAAGTTGTCTGGTTTTGAGCATGTGATATAACTTTGAAGGGCAATTTGAACTTTGGTTAGACTGATTTTAGGTTTTAGTGTCTCTGCTTCCGGCATTTTCTTGGTTATGCATGTGAAGAAGATCTGGTGAAGAGCAAAAAAATGATATTGGATTTGGAAAATGTTTTTCAGGCTTCTTTCTATTCAACTGCTCTCAAGACGCTCATCACAATGTCAACTGCGGTGCTTTTGGGCCTCATCGCTGCATACCACGCCTTGGAAGTGCAGGTAGTCCTACAATTTATATTCCTACCAAATTGCTCCTATTATCTTTTATTAGAAATTCATGAACCGTGATAGTCGTACAAATGTTCACCTTTCGCCATTTCAATCCTTATACTTGGAGAGTTGTATGCAACAAAGTTTGACAAGCACTTACATTCGTGCAAAACTCCCATTCCAGTCTATAAATCAACAGAGGATTATATTTTGAAGTTTCTAATGGGGATTTTACATGCTGTTATAGAAAAGCTAACACTTGATTTTAGCAATGAAATTGCCAAATGATTCAAAAATCTGAAATTGTTAGAGAAGTCCTTTAGATAAATTTGATAAACATTCCAATAAAATTCTTGAATTTTT
This sequence comes from Glomeris marginata, assembly GCA_034696005.1. NCBI lineage: Eukaryota > Metazoa > Arthropoda > Diplopoda > Glomerida > Glomeridae > Glomeris > Glomeris marginata. The sequence continues at coordinate 957 of JAQFZQ010000674.1, read as the reverse complement.
TCCAATAAATTACATCATTATTGCATTTCTAGCTTCAAATTTGTACCGGCAAACAGTTTTATGGTGATATTATTGCAATGATTTGCCTGTAAACTGCAGGCAGTAATTACATTAAATTTGTTATTGTTATTTTGACGAAATGCAGCATTAAAATTTAAGACCTGCCATATACAGTTAAGCGATAACTACTATACCGTAATTTGTGCAATGTTATGCTAATAAAATTATAAGAAGAGTATGTGGAAGAATAAAAGTGGGTAGGTTCATCGTTAAAGGCGGGGCTAAGCGTGTTTAAATTGCTATTTCCATTAATAACGGTTTGCCAAAAGGGTCGCTTTTAGGTTCGGCTTCGGCGCATTACACGTATATTAAAAACTTTTCCCAGAAGGGTCGCTTTTAGGTTCGGCTTGCGCGCAATACCCTTATTTAATTTTGTTTTTTGAAGTGTTATTCGTGCAGGATAAATGGAAGGTTGACTTGGCCTGAATATATCAGCCATATGAGTATTGGAAATTTATGGATACTTGACTGAATCATATCAAACGGCAGCTAATATAATTAAATCCTAAATTGGGATTTATACCGGGATTTATATCCGGGTTGCAGTGAGAATTTACTTACATGGATTGATGCAAGTTTTGTCAACATGGGAGAAAGTGTGACGTAATTAGTAGTTCCAAGTAAAATTGCAGTGTTTATTCTGTGGAATATGCCTTTAGGTTTTACGGTAGACTTGATGCCTCTAATCAAGGAGCTCTAATTAAGCAGGAAATTGCTGCTTGAGGTCCTAATATTTTTCTTCTTGGGCTGTTATCAAATACATAAACGTCTCATGTGACAATTTTATTCTTTAAAATATGAAGTAACCATGTTATTCTAAGTATACGAGGGCTGTCCAAAAAGTATCCGACTTTATTTTTATTCTCAGTTCGCAATTACAATTTAATCATGAAACTT
>JAQFZQ010000673.1:0-28365 GCA_034696005.1 Glomeris marginata | reverse complement strand
CGAACGACCTTCATACTTTTGCCTCTTTTCGAACCGAGCTGCACCACCTAACCAGACACTACTCTTCCACCCTGCCTGCAATCATGACATGTTATTGCAAAATATAACCTGCGTAGAATATAAATGCTCTGAAAATGTTGTCTCAAAGCACTCTGGAATATCTGGAAAATTCGGAGAAATTTATAATCATGAATTGATACGAACTATGCACTATACAGATTGGTTTATGTGCTTGTATTTAGTTGTAAAGTTATATCTATATAAGATTGGTTATGCATTTGCTATTGTAGCAGAGGAAAACGATGTTGAAGAGGTTGTTGTAATGAAGTTATAGGAAAGAATAGAGTGTGTTTTGTATGCGCATGTGTGTGCATGCGTTGGCAATGTGCTGTGGAGCGTGAGAAAAATGTGGAAGAAGGGGGTGGGTGGCCATGGAAAGGCAGAGGAGGCATGTGCCAGTGGTCGGATGTCCACCTTGCACACCAGAGTATATTGACAGTGGCCACGTGCTGGTGACGTCAGCGGGTTGCCTGGCGTGGGAATTGAGGGAAGTGAGCTTTTCCCACGCCTGTTGAAAGTATGGCAGTGAGCCATAGACACGCGTTCCTGCCAGCCCACTCCCATAACACCCCAATTGGCTCAACTCCACCAAAAGCGTTTTTGCAGAGCGGCACACGCACCTGGCCCTTGGCCCTTGCCCAGGCACACCCACTGACATCATCTGCCCTTCTCCAGCCCTGCCCCACATTCCTCAGCTGATCCCACGGCCTTTCTTCAGTCACAGACTCACGTGGCCGGCCATTGGGGCTTTTCTCCTTTGTCAGATGAGTCATCCCCAATATATGGGATAAATAAATAAATTAATATTTTACATTCATTCTGATGCAGTGAATCCCATTTATAGTCATATTGTAATTCTTGCTGCAGTGTACAGGTATTTATGTAAATTGAAAAATAATGCATGTGAATTTTATTCAGTGGGCGGTTTTTCAACTTAATTTATCCTAGTTATAGACAACCATTTCTCTGTTTATTTTTAATACAGTCAACTTGTTTTCCCAGGACTGTATATTGTATATTAAAATTAATATATGGAACACGGATTGATTAAGAAATTAGTTTAGTGGTAAGGAATTATTTCAGTTTCAATTTGTACCCAACTTATAAAGTACCTTGTAATTTGATATTTACTGACTTACAAAAATGGTATAATATTGACATTTGAGGAAATTAGGAATTTTTCGTGAACATTTCAGCCAATCAGGGAATTTGTTCTAAGGTTGGGAATTTTAAACGCTGATTTTTATTTTATTATATGGATAATAATTTGCCACCTTGTCAAAAGATATGGGGAATTTATGTGGGTAATTTATCTGTAAAAAACTCATAGGAAACTATGATTATAATGCAGATTTTGAAAACTTTCTGAAATGTTGTTGACTGTGCAGGATATGTCTTGAATTTAATGGGTCACCTTTCTACTTCCGCGTTAATAATTAGTTATTACTGGCAGGAAACGATTATTAAAGGTGTTGTACCTTATGAAATAATTAACCGTGGACACGACACAAGTGGTTCAAATGTAAAAAATGTTGAGATCATATTTTAATTGCATGTTGCCATCTTTTTTTGGTTCAAAAGAATCATATTTTTTAAATGGCGAAGACATTATATATCATTATGGTCATTCTCATTTATAACAAGAACAAACGATGCAATGTACAGGTAACAATGAAAGCACGTGGTGTGTTTAAAAAACAGCAGCACAATTTTGCAAATTGTTCAATTGTCTCTTTTCCTCCGGTACGTTTTTAAAAAAGTCACCATGGCCTCCATGGCTGACTGGAAACATTGTGATGCACAACCATGTTGTCCACGTCTTCCATCTGTCCATGCCTCCAAGAAACTGGACTATGGACCATCTTGAAAGATTGCCTCCTTTGGTGGTGATGGTGCTGCTGGTGGTGATGCTGTTGAGGGTGGAGTTGCTGGACAACAGGTTGAACGGGTAGTTGGTGGTGTCCGGTAGGGGACATCATCTCCGGCCAGACGTAGGACATGGAAGAGTTGCTCAAGTCTTGAGGCCCTGGACTTAGACAAGGTGTTGTTGCCGAGGCGCAGGTCAGAGGAGAGATGGGGGATGGAGGTGGAGTGGGAGATGACACCACTAGACATGCCCCGGAAGTGTTGTTGCCGGAAGACAGGTCTCCTCGGCTGGTGGTCAGGTGGGGTGGTGGTGTACTAGGTGCAGGGCTTGCACTGGGGGACATTGTTCCAATGCACTGGGCTAGGTGAGCCAGAAGACGAACTCTTAGGTCAGTGTCCACACCGTTGATGGCCGACACGTAAGTGGACACTTCTCTGGCACATTCGCTGAAACCTGCTCGGAACCGGTCAATGTCACTCGGGTGGCCAGGTACTCGAGTAGATGATGGTGACGAAGGTGATGATGGTGCTGATGTCCAGCTGCTGCGGTTCTGAGTTCGAAGTCTGCGCAAATGCTGGACGGTCAGCTCCAAGATGTCAGCTTTTTCAAGTTTAGAGGCGTCAGAGTTCTGGAAAATTACAAAAGGAGGCAAATGGTTAGTTCCGGATGTTGATGGTCAGAATAAGTTAGAAAGTACTTTGAGGCGTGTTTTTAATGAAAAATTCACAAATATTGGGATTGAAAATGCTGAATCAACTTAAGGCATGTTTAAGATATGGTTATGGCATGCAAGAAGTCTGGAAAACTAGTATAAAAGTTTGAAAGTTGTTGACCAAAACATGAAACCAAACGTACTACGAAAATTTGGAGTTAAAAGAACAAATTTTGAAAAAGTTTTCTACCTTAAGGCACACTTAGGGGCAGTTAAAATTTGTTATTCATCTAAAAATTGATGCAAAATTTAAAAAGTAAATTAATGGTTATGTTTAAAATGTTGTGGCCCTTATATTGCAGGTGACTGGGGGCATTTGGTCCCAAAATTAAGGGAAATAATTTACTTTTAAGGCAAAAGTTTAGGCACTGTTCTCACCTCAGTCTGAGCAGTTTCCATGATGAGAGCCTTCAGCTCATCCAGGCAATTATTGATCCTGGCCCTTCTCCTTCTCTCCAACAACGGCTTAATAACCTGGAAAAAATTAAAATAATGGTATTAAATCACTGGCGACCAGAGAACATATGCCCTAAGTGGGCGGAGCAGCGTGTCGGTTGGTGAAGCCTACCTTGCGGTATTCGTTAGACTTGAGGGCTGCTTTCTCAACGGAAGCGACAGTTAAATCCATGTTTCGATAGTGAAATCCAAGAAGCGAATGATGAGTTGGTTGAGAGCCGAGCGCGTTTTATAGGCGAGGACCGACTCCACTCGGTCGGGGAGGGGAGCGTGGGTTGGCGAGGGTGGCTCGTGGCAGGCGTGGGAAAGTCGGGCTTGGCCAGTTCTCAACGGTTTGCCAGAGGCTTGGAGGGTGGGCATTGTGCGGCCGCGTGCGCCGCCTTATCGCTTCGCTGACTGCCGAATACCGCGACAGCCAGCGCATCTGGCGTTTTTAGCCACCCCATCCGGGGGTTGGCAGGTTGTTCAAGGGGGTTACACGCAGCTCGTGCTCGCCTCTTTCCATCACTTTGCAATCCGTTTGCGTTCTCACACAGCGGCCATGCTGTTTTCACTATACATGTACTGCTCAATATCCCACAGGGGCTGTTTCTCTTCCCCCAGCTTTCCAAAATTCTTATATATACGTAAAAGTACTACATGTATAACAATGTAGTTATTATTATTATCTGCGTTTCGCAAACAGTAGGTAACATCAGCAAACATTACATTGGGTTTATCTGAGAAAAGTTTCAGGTGATTGAGCATAAATTGAAATGGGGTTTGCAAATCAATTGATTATTTATCAAATTAAGTTCATGATTTATCCATGGTGTCTATAGTCTTGTTAGCTAATAAAGCTATTGAGTAGGCGTGGCTTTCTTTGCTGTTGGTGTCCTTTGAAAGAAAGTTATTGGAAAGTAATGAAAATCTTGGAAAAGTAATGTGATTTTTGAACTAAGCATGAAAATCATGGTGATTTTGAATATGAATTTAAAACAAAATTATTTGTTCACAGAAATGTTTTGTCAAACTTCATTAGTAGTTCTAATCTGTATAATGGGATTTTATTTTTCTGTATGATTCATGGAAATATATCCTGAAAATTATGTGGTTTCACTTGAAAGGTGGTGGGAATGTGGAAGGATTTATGTTATGTGGTTACACACAGGTCTGCATGCGAAGGTTAAACACAGTTTTCTCATAATATAGTGAATTTCAATGTTTCTGTGATATATTTACACCCATTCATTTGAATAATGTGGAATCCATATTAAGTGTTGCGAAAATTGACCACCAGTAGGGCGCTGTGAACTACTTATATTGACTGTCTAAAATGCCAGTATTTTGATCTATGGCAAGTACCTATATGAGGAAGTTTAAAAATCTCTTGGTATTGGAATTTAAACAATCTAAAAGTCAAAAGTTATGATTATAAAAGTCTTGTTATAATTTACTAAAATCTAAATATAATTTTGAATGGATTTTCAAAAGATGTGACTGCAGTAATTTATGCCAAAATCCAATCCACATGATCATTATAATAAACTAATGTATAACAGAAGATTATAATATTATTTTATCATGTGACTTTGTCATAATCCAAATTGCCTGAAATTTTTATTTAGACTGAAAATTGAATAATGATGATGATGTTAATTGCGGTCGGGTAATTGTATTACTTTTAAACGGACAAATGGCCGGAATCGATTAGCATATTGGATTTGCATATTTTATTGATTTTGGACACGTGGAATGTGGATCAGATGGACGGATGAATGAATGAACGAATGAATGAACACGGAAGCAAAGTTGATTGTTCACAATGTGGCAGGTGGTTGATAATTCCGTGCAATTGCCAGCATCACGTTTTGTTTGCCAGGGAATTATTGTTTATCTTTAATAACGGGCGGGAAAGTTGGCAACAAGCAGAAGGAGAAGAAGTGAAGAAGGGAAGGAAAAGGGAATAAAGGGAAAAAAGAAGGGAAAGAGAGTATTTTATCTGGTTGTTGTGGCGATTAGCATGGACATGGACACAGACACCGAACTTGGTTCCCACGAGTCGAGTTTTGTTGATGTTTTTTGTTGTCTTTTCGCCACCAATCACTATATGACTCAAGGAAATAAAATGGCGCTCGTAAAACATTTCAACCACCTGCTTCTTCGTTTCTATCTCTTCACAGTTCACAGCCATCTCAACTTTTAACACCTTCTGCCTGCCAAACCATTTCACTCGCACTTTATAATTTCCTTATTGAAATCCACAAACTATCTTATACAGGGTGAGTCAGCTAACTGTTGCGTGGTTGGTATATGGCAAATGAATGCAAATATCAAAAAACAAGCGTGCAAACATGATGTGCACGTTGGGGGACATCTGCTAATGTGCACTTTGAGGACTTTCGAACACAATCAGGGTGTTCGAAAATTCAGAATTTGTATTTTGCAAGATAGGCAGGTAGTATAAATTAGGGAAATGTTGTTCACATCTATCTGGTTCGGAAGGTGAAAAAAGATTGAAATTACGATGAAATGGAGCGGAGATATCGCCGTTCGAAAAACCGCAGTTTGCCTAAAAGTTGCCAGCACTGCGACGCTCCAGAATGTCCCCTGACTCAAAATGAAATTGCACTGTATATTGTAACCTATCAAGATACTTTAAGTTTTGGGGGTCTACGAGCTTGCGTGCGAGATAAAGAATAGAATAGGAGGGGGCCCCCGGGTTAAGAAACAACTGTGTAGAGAACCCGTTAGCTACAGGATTATTACATTACATTATTTTAAGTTTTGGTATTACCATTACTACTGTATAAGTATAGATTGTTGAAATAAAGTTAAACTCTAAATCAATGGAATTGTTAAAAAATAGATTTTAGAGAAAACGCATGAAGAACTTAAAATTGTGGAATTATCAATGTAAAGAAGAGTGTATTAACAGGAATTTTGTGGCCTTTGATTGGCCGCCATTTTGTTTCAAGATGACATTGGGTTCATTGTATAGCTAGGTAACATAGTTTTGAATAGTTTGAGTTGGTATGAATAGAATGGCGGCAGTTTATAAAGAAATGCGAAAAGTTGGCATGTGGCACGTGTCTGAGAACAAAGAAGTGGGACAAGAGCGCCACCTACGTTGCGCCTTATGCCGTTTCCTAACAATGGCGCCACTAAAAAGAAGAAAAACACAACCAACTCACAATCGTCTTCTTTCACACCCCATTCTTATTTCAAAGTCGCACGTGGCGCCTCCATTTTTTAACAACAATCGGTTTTTGCTAAATTTTACTTCACCCTTTTGTCACTTGGTGGCGCTCCCACGAATCTTTCTGTAATAAATAACTACCATAACCAACCTACTTCCTCTTACTTCCTCTTTTCCACCAGCGCCCCCTACCGGTATTGGGTTCTATACAGTTACACACAATCTCATTTCTTTAAAACCTGTCTGAACCTGTCGTTTGAACCGAGATATTGTTATTTCCCAAGCAAACTTTACATTAGTGAACCAAAAGTGGTAAATAACACGTATAAGCTACTGGAACAGAATAATATCAAATGGGAATTGTTTTATGCGTAAAACGAGTAATGAAACCTTAGGTTGTTAATTGAGAAAAACCTTGGAAAAACTGTGTAAAATTTGAAAATCAAATTTGAAAGTATAAAAGGTGATAGTTTATGATGGGGAAATGAACAGTTGTGTTTATTATAAATGATTTGCTAAAATTAGCACTAGTAAAAACTGCATAAAAGTTGATAGTTTATGATGGAGAAAGGAGTAGTTCAGTAGCGTGGTGTTGGAGAAATTATGAGTGGATTCAATTCAGTGAAGATTAATAAATTCCACAACTCATAGAAAACAGGTCTTTGTTTATTCGACATGGCATGCACGAGTAAAAATTCTGTTAAATTTGATAGTGTGTAGTATAGAGAAAAGTGAAGGTTTATTAAAATTAGCGCAAGTAAAAACCGCATTGGGAAAACTGGAGTGTACGCAGTTGAGATTTTCGGTTATAGTGAACGTGGAAAGATGAGTGGAGTTCGCTGTAAGCGGAGCGTTTTGAATGTGGGAAGATGTGGCAGATGGCGTTTTGAGACGCATGCATGCCTCCAAGATGATGGTGGTGGTGGTGATGATGATGATGACGACGACGTTGTGTATGAGAAAGTGGCCGGTGTGCGAGGCTAGGAGCACGTGACCTCTGCTTTCGTTTCCTTTCATTTGTGGCAGGCAGTTTAGTTGTATAGGAGCGTGGGAAAGTTGGTCGGAATGCGCTCCCAGGCAGCCGCCAATCAACTGTGAGCACGCGCGAGCACACGTACACACGCACTACGACGCACACTGCACGCACGCGCACCTGCTCCCTCCATCACCATCCCTTGCCTTCCTCCCCTCGCATCGCAATAAACCTTCCCACCGCAAGCGACCGCCGCCGTGCCAACCCATTCATACCTTTGCGGCATTTCCTCACACGGGGGTCGTTCCAACGCCATGTTTATGCAATCGAGGGGACGTTCAATATCCACGTTCAACTTATAAATCCTTTTATCTTTTTGAACATACATACTTATACAAAACAGTCATTTAACTTGAAAGCCTTACTATTTTCTTTAAATATAATCATGTCCTAACTAACAAAAAAGTTTAATGATTAGTGTAATTAAGTGTTGAGTTGAGGGCGTTATTTATTTGTGTCATTGCATTTTAAATTGTCATTGTACTGCATACAAGTTTGCATGTGTATGCGACCTTAATTGCATTTTTATCTATATGTACCTGCAGGTTATTAATTATTGGTGTATAGGACAAGGTAATTTTGAAGGATAAAGAATTCATGGTTATAGGCCCTACTTATTTATTTGTTGACATCCTTCCGCATAGCCATATGCGTATAATAAATAATCTGGGTGTTTTTAGTGCGCATGTTCAGTGATCTGTACCATACCAAACACTTGTTCAGAACTGTCATTTCACTCGCTGCTTTATAATATAAAAAGAACAAAAACAAAACAAAATACTTATACAGTAAATGTAAGAAGCCCATGATTCTGCAGAATCACTAGTAATTGTGCGATAAGCCTATTTTACGACGTGAGCCGCTGGCGCGTTCAAAAACCTAACCTAGTTCCAACAACTTTACTTACTAAAATTTGCACAGAAATTTTGTTGAAACACTTAAAATATGATTTCTCCATAAACTTATCTTAGTGTATGCTAAAAGTTGAAGGGTGCCTTAAAACACTACAGTTCACCTTTAAATTTTGACCATTTAGGGACGAAACCGGAAAAGACTTACTGTAATGATCTAAATGCGGAAGACTTTGGGTATAGAATACTTAACTTGGGATGACGTAACACGGGTTTTGATGCATTTGATGGCTGTGTAATAATTGAGTGATTTGATTGGATTGGAGGTGGGTGGTAATTATTAGGCAATGATGAAGTAGTAAGGGCAGGTGACGGCCATGTTGGTGGTTTGGTAAGGAGCAGCTGGAGAGTGGCAACATTCCTGGTGTGGTGAAGCGGAAGAGGGGGGCAAGAAGGGGGGGGGGAGAGGGACACGCGCTCACCTCATCTCATCTCGTCCCATGTCGTCACAAAAGGCGTCACTGCTCAATCTGTCAAAGACTTGCTTACACAAATGATAAGGGACCGTTGAGAAACTGTGGCCACCCTCGTTCCCACGCTCTCTACCTGCATGTACCTGGCTGGGACCCGCAATGGGACCCCTTGCACTTCACAAATGCCTATGATGTCATCGCTGCACTGGCCACCTGCCCCATCTACAACCACTTTATGCTTGCTTACTAATCGTATAGCTGCTGCTGCTGTTTGCATACATTATGCAAAATACTATGCAAAATAATATGCAAAACGCGCCCATTCCGTTGATGCTTTTTGTTTATTCGTATATGGGAATGCAGCTGGAGAAATTGGAAAGATTGCATTACAGGGTGTTTCGGAAAGAACTGACCATTTATCAAAATACAGGGTGGAACAAAAGTTGTTCAATAAAGTATTATATGTTAGCCAGCTTACTCCGATATAGTCATGTGCTTCATTTTGCTCTTTCCTGCTCAACATTGTTTCCAAAATCAACTGCGGACTCTACAAAAAGTGTCCATTCTTACACAAGAAAGTTTTGCTTTCGTGTTTGCATGTAAATTAATACAATATACTATATACCTGTCTTATGGTGGAATATTAGGGGATCGGAAAAATTTTCCACCATAGACAGTTTCCAATATACCGGTTTTGCATTATGTAGTAGTAACTACAGTGACATTTGTAACATAATACACTTAATAATCATTAAATTGATGCTTATCTATTACTATTATTCCATTATACTTATAGTATAATATGCTAAATCTGGGATTTGATTTAGTGTGTTAGTATATAGAGGGAATTGTACCTGAATTTTGATATTCATTATTACCAATATTCTGTACAAAACAATTGAAGCACATCATCAAAAACGATTCCAAGTATTTTTTTGTAATATTTATATTGTATTGCAAAATGGCATTCCTGATGCAGCCCTACATAACCTGTAATACGTATACTAGTTATTATTACTATAGTAGTATTTGCAGTTGAATCGTTTTTCGAGGCTGCAATTCAGTTATTGCACAGGTTGGACAGTAACTAATAACTGTGATAATACTGAATCATTTTGCTCCCTTTGGTGTGTAGCTTTTTAATGTAATATGTGCATATAGTCCACATTTGAATGTTGAAGTCTGTTGATTGAATAATGCGAAATAGTTGTGGGCACAATTACACACTCAGCAAACGGGGAAAAACGTATAAGTGGGAATGTGTGAACAAAGTGAACAGTTTCATAGTTCTTTTCATTTGAGACGGGTTTGTTTGGTAAAGAAAGGCGGGACTCAAGTGGTTTTGGCTGTTGGCAATAATTTTCTTTTCTTACTATTCTAGGTTGGCTTGTGGTTGAAGTAGAAGAAGAAGGAGATGTAGAAGAAGAAGGAGATGGAGGGGAAGAAAGGGAACGAGTGAAAAAATGGAAGGTAGGTGGCAGGTGTGCGCTTCTTAAGCTTTATGTGCATTGCATGCAGCAAAATATGGAGGATTGAAGCATGAAGATGGCGTGGGAACCAGACCAGGAAGTGACTCAATGTTCACTACACTACTTACTATAGTGCTCATTGCTCACGTGGTCGCACTTGTCAACAACCAACCTCCTCCCCGTTCCGGCTCCTCCCCCTGCCCCCTCTTTTCCATTCTGATCCTCCGCCATCTTGCAACATGTCCCCCTTTTCATGGTCATATTTATATAATAACAGCAATTTGCTTAATTCCAGCTGCTCATATGTCTAATATGTATAACATAGCATATCATAGAATATAGCATAACATAACAACGTAGCGTACTAACATAACATCACATAACTTCGTTACTGTAAATCTGCTTCTATTCAAAATTAGTAGAATATAATGGCACTTTCACAAGTGGAGTTTGAGCTGGTTCCCAATACAAGCATATTGGGAACTGGGTTTTAATCATTGTCTGGCCAAAATGACGCGGCTTCAATTGGAGACCGGCTTCTGTTAGGAAATATACGGTACATAAGAACACAGCATAACACAACAGCGTTACATAACAACAGAACATAACACATAACGTAGTGTAACATAACAGTAGGCACATTCAAAAACTGCTAACACGACCATGTTACATAATATAAAACTAGAAATTCGAGTTGAAGCCCATGCTATTATATGTTCATGCTATGCTATTTTGTTTTTGAATGCGCCTAGTGTAACATAACATTACGTAGCATAACATTACGTAACAGAACATTACGGAACATAACACAACGCAGCATAATATAACAGCATAACGTAACATAGCGTAATGTAACATAACGTAACGTAACAGCACATCTTAACATAAGGTGCTGTTATATGTTACTTTACTTTATTATGAAAATGTGCAAAATTATAAAACTGCCTATAATCGATATTTCCCACTAATTTATTCAATTTGCTGGCCTTCTGCTCCAAAACACGTGTTTACTGGTAGTAGTATAATTAGTTGGCTGTTTATGTAGATTTAATATTTCATGTTAATGTCACGTACCGGGTCCTAATTTATGCAGAGATAGTGTGAGATAATGCAGGGAACCAATGCCAACCAACGTTTCTTGTCACACATATTCTCCCAAAAAATACCTTATAATCTGACAAGCTTATGCCCACTAAATATCCCAGACTATACCCAACTAAATCCCAAAATTCATTTCTAGAACAATATACACAGACAGTTGGTCAACATATATTTTTTTTGCTTTACAAAATCGCATTTCCTTGTGTATTTTATCAATTTATGTTTATAGGTTTTTACCCTGAATTAAGAAAGTAACAAGATGGCGCGCCTATTTTAAGTTGAATATCAACATCTGCATTTTTTAGATTTCATGGGCATGCTATTGAGTTTATTTGCATACAACTTGAGTAGACTGATTAGACTAATCTCGCAAAACGGTTGGTGACGCTCTTAGCCGAAGCGCTTTTGGTTTGCGTTGTCTGCACTGCTGCAGTAATCGCGTTTCCATTTTTGTATGGGCTCGATTCGCAATGGCGGCAGATAGTTCGAAGAAAAGTAAACTTAGTTTGAAGAAATATAGCTCGGAAAGTAATAGCCTGAAGACCGATTCTTTACGTGAACCGGACTCGGCTGCCGCCAGAGAAACAACTTTTCCCGAAAAGTTAGTAGCAATTATTTGAAATGATGAAAATTTCGGTGCGGAGTTCGCAATGTGGTCGTGTGCGCAAGTTGATTGCGTGAGATTTTGAAAGCGCGCAACTTTTGCGTAGTGATAAACCGGTGAAAGTTGCACGAGATAAGTTTGTACGCAATGAAGTTGCACAACGTGGTGGCGGGCTTTGCGGTTTACTTTACTGGTCGTATGAGTTAAAAACTTCGTTAAAACTTACAAAACAAAAGAATAATACGATGTATCATCGTCATTTCCCATTTCTGCATCACTCTGTGATTAATATTTTAGGGTTGTCATTTTTCCAGGATTTACAGAATATTTTAGATATTTAAAAATACTGCGAATAAATTGCAAATTTGAATTATAAATTGGTTAATGGCGGATTATTCTAAATAGTAGTATATTATTGATTTTTGGCGTTTTATTGGTAATGTAGGAAGATGAAGGAGATGTGAAGGAATTGAATAGTAATTAATTAACAGCCCTTGAATTGCTAATTTGCGTCTGTTATTATGTTATAATTAAGAGACATATGCAAGTTAAGTTAAAATGTACTACAGCAGATCTAACTTTGAGTTGTTTGTTTTTGTAAACTTCGGGATATATTGATTGATTTAATTTGTACTACTAGGAAGTTGTAAAAATGTGAATAATGTTTGTTTGCGTCCGCAAAATAAAGTTTTAATAAATTGATTGTTTTATTTTTAGAGTTACATTACAAGAACTTGGAAAAGGGCCGAACAAAGTTACTGAGCTGGACCTTCTGCAGTTGTGCGAAGACCTGTGGGCAACTAGAGTGGTCTACCATGATTGCAAATCACTTCCAGATCTACCAGATTTGCCTCATAATGAGAAAACATTGTTTGCTGAAAAAGTTGATGCGATGCAAACCGAAGAGGAGTTTGTGTCGAAAAGTTTTGTTAGCGAGCACAAGGCCAGCAAGCGACCACTGGTTCCAAATCCAGACACCAGGTGTGCCAAGAAAGCAAAAAGTGAAGTGTTTCAGGCAACAGTACCTGTGAATGACAATTATGACAATAATTTGGCAAAGCCTGGACCCAGTGGCATCGATTTTAGATGCAACAGCGGGGCACCAACATGCGTGACAAGTTGCCCCGTGTGTCAATTTCAGTTCAGTCATGTGTACGTGTAACTTTGTATTATTGAGCACTGTTAAAACACTAGTACTAAATGCTTAACAAACTTATTTTTCTTTTGCAGGTCAAATCAGATGGACATTGATGGCCATATTGCAAAGTGCCTTTCCAATATTGACGATGAATTCATCTGGTGACACGCACAAAGCAATGTAAGTAGACATAAATCTGTTATTTCTACTTCATTAATTAATGCGAATGTGCAGGACACTGATTATGTTTCTGGCGAAGTATTGAAGTGCTCAGTATATCCATCCAACATGTATTGAAGAATACCAAATAATTTAAATTGTATGTAACTTAGAGTAAAAAGCCAAAGGTAAAACTGAAATCAAATTACCTCAATGTCACCACACTGAAACTGTTATGTTACATTGTTACATGGATACCCAATCCCTGACAGTTTTCAGCAGGGTTCTCATCAATTTCCTTTGTGTTTTGTCATTTGTGCACACAATTGCATGGCAATCCACTTGCCGATGATCACACAGCGAGAGGCTTAACTTTGCAGCTCAACATGATGTTTAATCAATACAGGCAATCGTCAATACAAAAATAGCCTGACCACGTACAACTATTCACTGCGATCGATCTTATTACTCTTACTCGTTTATCCCCATGCCATTATAGCTAACAAACTCTGTGTACAAGGGTGGCGCGAAATAACGCTACGCTCTTCCACAAGAGTCGCGTGAAGTTACGCTACGTTCTTCCATTTTGTTGAACACACACACACTCCATCCACCATTTCACCTTCTCGGCATGCGGCACAATATGTACTGTACACTTTCAAGTGTTGCTGTGAAACTTTTTTTTACCACCGCGATCCGTTTGACCGCGACCGTTGGAAATCTGCGTGTGAAATTGCGCGGCGTGTTACTGTACAACGCTAGATTCGACCCATTTCATATTATACATTCACTAAAAGTCTAGTTGCAAGGCAATGTACCGATAATTTGCGCCGGATATTCATTGAGGTGAACTGACATTTTGTCCAGAATTTAAGGTACGTGACAATAATTTTGCATATATACAGGGTGGATCAAAAATATTGCGAGCAATACACTTGCTCTACCCTGTATATAAGATTGCAGTCTGCCATAAAGATAATAATAATTACTCCTCTTGTTCTTTCAGAATATGACATCTTTGGACTGCTCAATGTAAGGACCTGTACATGCATCCTGTGGGCAGGATGTGACACGAGAAACAAGTGTCTCATCCTCTGAACATCGAAACCAAATGTTTGGATCCAGATTTGCCTCTGATTTTGCACAAAGTTTTTTGTATTTAACACAATGAGCAATAGGGAATGGGACATCAATTGTCAGTTCAACCAAGAAATATATGCCGTGAAGCGCAAACATGCATTTCTCGTGGGCTACGATGAGGCGACATTACACCGCTACTCATCATCACTATTATGATGCGACTACCGTCACCCAAACGGGCTATGTATATATATAAAACGACTTTTCCTCAAATGATATCAACCGAAACATCTCGCTAACCTGTTCACGGTGCGCGACCGATGAACATCTTCGAGGAACTATTTTCAACGGGTGCGTGTGCCTAATGTTGGGGCCTATTGCCCCTCCGAAAGCATAACGTTTGCCGAATAAAGATTACATATTGTACGGTTTCAACACAATGTGCAGTTGAGAACCGGAAATGTACGGTAATAAACGCCTACTTTGTTTTGTACAAAACCAAATCACGGACACTACGTCTATACCACGTGGTGTTTGATGGTTTACACGTTAGGAAGTGATTCGGTGTAGTACATTTCTGAAACGGGTTGTTGCCCAGCGGAGGTGACGGTCAAAAACAAACCTCAACATAGTCAAAAATGGATATGTTTATAACAATAGTTACAAGGTACGAAATAAACTAGTCTATGGTTTGTATGTAATAACGTAATACAGTTGATTTTTACAGTCATTTTTCCCTTACAGTCAACTAACTTGGAACTTTCTCACCCTAACGGTCAACTCCCTTACAGACAATTTTCCCTTTTCATTTAATTTTGTCACACTTTTGTAGTCATTTTCTTTAGAGTCAGCTTACTTGTGAAGTTGACTACGGCTACGGTTATATAGACAACTTCTTTTACTGTCAACCAATATTAGAGATTCCAAGTGTTGACTGAAAAAATCAACTTTATATACAGCGAGTGTATTCGCAAACCCCAAAAGTAACATCTACAATTCTAGGACAACCCCTATATGACAAATAATTGTTATACTCTGTGAATTTAGAAAAAGAGACATGAAATGAGGCAGTGTTGTGAAATGGTACTACATATATAAGTAAGCATGTTGGAACGGAAAGGTTACGCGGCAGCATTTCAAGAAAATATATCGCATACGTGGTCCGTCTCGTAAATGTTGTACCGGTTAATTGAAACAAGCCTTATCGGTGTTATATGGAAGCATTATTATTTGTTTACAACGTTAATGATAACTTGGCTAAATCTCTTTCTATTCAAATTCCAACATTTTTAGATGTAATTTGTGTTAATATTTACAGAACACTCTGACTCGGTCAGTGATGATTATTCGCTTTCATGTGACAAAAGAAGATGGAATTGTTGGTATTTCACCCGACACGTTAATTATGAGGAAAGTATCCTTATTAATGATGTCATATTCATGTTCATTGTCAAATATGGACAAATATGAGGGTATACGTGATGCGGTGATAAACAATGACAGCCACCATTTGGAGGATGTCATCTCGATAACATTATGAATACAAACTATTCAGAGGTTTCGTGTATGCAAATAAAATTATTACTTATATAACCATTAGTGTTTACCATTAATTTTGTTCTTGACCTATGAAATGTGGGAGGTTTATATATGATGTGCTATATGAAACAATGCTATGTGTATACTTTTTACTAGTATTTGTGGGATTTTGTGGAAGGCTAAGAAATTATTTAGTTCACATCATACATAATGTCACGTAATGTGACAAAATGTCTGACGTGGAACAAAGTATGAATATAACTTTTTAATGCTATTTGAGAATAAAGAAATGGCAAGTTAATGGCTAATCGCAAAGTGTTCAACTTTCAGTTGGTATATTAATTTATGTACCAATATGAATTTTGAACAAGTTGAAAGTGTTAGTTTTTATACAGTGAATATAACTGTTCTAGTACGTAATCCCCATTTAGGAAATTGACCTGTTAATTGTTAATTATTAGCTATAAGAAATCAGGTTTAATATCAAACTGTGGACTCGTGGTCGTGGTTACTGTCCTCGTCTCCACTGTCCTCAATGTCCACCGGGTGGCTCTTACTGAAGCGGTGTTTCCTCCGCGAAGAAGCCGACTCGGTAGATGCGCCGGACTTGAGTCTCGGTTTGCTCGATGAACTGGTGGACGTTGGAGTGGTGCTTGCCGAGTGTGGCCTGGGCGATGCCAGGGACTTCTTGGACTCGGTCGACTCCTCCCTGGCCATCGGAGCCGGAGGAGTCGACGGCAGCGACTTCTGTGTGGTCAGCAAAGGCTGTAGTTGCATGTCGTTGTTGGCCGAGTCACCGTTCACATCACTCTCGTCTATCGTGTCCAGAGATGCCAGATGTCTCTTCTCCAGGTCACCTGTCGATCGAGGTCTGATGCTTTGGTCAACTCGGGGGAAGTCGAACACCTGTATATGTCCAAACGAGACGTTGCCGTATAAATTGCCACTACCCAGCAATTATGGTTGGGTTCAGTATAAGGAAGGCAACGTACCTGGAAAGCTAAACTACCACCTCGTGGAACGCCTCCTCCAGCATCTATGGTCTGGGCTCTCTGAAGTGTGGGGTTGGTGGAACGCATCTTGAGACGTCGGTTGTTGGCACGTTCCAACCAGAAGTCTTTGGACGTGTCCGGTGGAGTGACCTGAACCAAGGTGCTGGTAGGTTGAGGCTGCCTCCTACGCAGGGGCACCCCTTCGAATTCGGGGTCAATGGTGTCCCCTTGGCTGCTGCTGTGCTGAGAGGTTGTCGGAGACTTTGCCGTGATGGTCAGCCGCCGCGTGCGAAGCCTCCTTCGGCGTAGTTGCGTGGAGATGATCTCGCTCTCGTCGGCTTCCTCCATGTCTGGGCTGTATTTCTGGAACTGTACAGAGCAAGCAAAGTTAATTACTCTGTATACATTACTATAACAAAGATGAAATGCACAACAGAACAGAAAAATGACATTAATACATAGTTGCTTCTGTTTTCAAAATATGTCACCCGGATAAAGGCCAAACATTTAATGTTGAATATTTGTAGGTTGAAGAAACATGTTATGTGTACCTTTTTGTAATCGTGTTCTTGGAAAGCCTTTTGGAGGACATTAACAGCCTCCTTGGAATTTCTAACGGGACTTGATGATGTCGGTGAAAGAATTTGAGCAACTGAATCCCTTTTTGAAACGGATGCTTGTCTGAAAACTGCAAATGAAATATTTTGCAATAACAATAGTATATAAAAGAAGAACAAGGATGTATGTGCCCTTAGACCCTACTCAGTGCAGCTTTCTTGACGGACACCACATCGTCCATCGGTATCTTTTCAACGTCACCGTTTTCAATAAATACGTCTTCATCCTCGCTTATTATTACATAAAACAAGTAAAATGAACATCCATTAGCAGTCTTTTTCTTAGTAGTATATGACCTGAACAATACCTGTAAAGGCTGAGCTTCTTGTGCTCTTCCAGTGCTGTCGCAGGTCCGTAAAGATGCGCGTAGTGATCCCTGCATTTATACCATTTTTCAAGTTCACCATTTCTTAAGCAGTAATACAGTTAACATTCTGTTAAAATAACTTAATTACTCGATTGCTAGCTTTTCATAAATCTTGCAGAAGTTGTGAAAGTCACTCGATTCCCTCTGAAGCCATTTTTTCAGGTATTTTTCATGGTAATGGCCTATGATTTGCTGCAATAGATACATAATAAGTTGGATTGTTGAGCCGGTCATATTATAAATTGATATAAGGGTATGAGTTATATTTATGTAACTTTTGTAATTTATGTGTGGTTTAATACCTTTAAGTAAAAATCGCCTCTTCGACCGATGATTTCTTCGACACCGGCCATGACGTGGTCCATTACCTGAAAAAGGAATGTATGTTGTTTATTGATGTTTGCAAATGTTTGCAATATGTTTTTGAGGGTTTAAAATTTGAAATGAATTCGGAATAGTACCGTTTGATTAATTTCTTTTGACAAAGATAGTGCTTTGGCTCCATCGGAGCCACGTTGAACCTTCAGAAAGTGCACAAGTGGTTTTATACTTGCTCCCTGCAATGTTAAACAGTTCAATACATTCAGTTAAAACTTGTTACTGTAGTTAATACAATAGTAAAGCTGAATTTCAATAGAGAAAAACAGTCCTAGCTAGCACACTTATTTTTATAATTGATTTCGAAGGGCAATTTATTTTGTACGTAGTTATATTCGAACAGTTAGTTTACCTTGAAATGTTAGTAACTTTGATATAATTGATATAATCCGATATAATGTTCTTGTATTTGATTGGGATTAATGTGCAGATTCATTAAACGCATGATGAATAATGTGACCAATGTGCAGAATATCAGTGCTGCAATTAAAATTAAAGCAAGGCAAATTGGTAGATTTCTATTTTCTGAAGTACTGATTGAATTATATTGTTAACGTGGATAATTTCTGAGCATGTCTGGAATTAATTTGATAATAGTTCCACTTGTAATTTTTAAATTGTATGACATTAAACTATGATTTAGTGGAAGGGAATTAAACAATGTGCCGAGACGCGGGGAACGGACTCGTGCTGCGATTGATGAGATGCATAACATTCTTGCGGTACATTATTGTACAGAAAATTACATTATTTATAATAAAAGAATAAGGTTTGTAGTTACCTGCACAAACACTGTAAAAAGTACCATGATTAGGGTGGTTGTGAGGAAAAGTTGCCGGTTGAAAATGTCATTTTTGCTCAACATTACAACCAATGAAAAAGAAACTGCTCCTCGCAGTCCTCCATATGCCTGGATATTTAAAAACGATCATTGGTCAGTTGTATCCTCCCTCTGTAACTTCATTAGTTAATTAAAACTGAATGGCCATAAATATTATATGTGCATGAAAATGATAGAAAATCTATCCATTGAAAGGCATACATTATAGGATTACAAAGGATTTCTGTTTGTAACTATTCTAAAGGGAATTGAGTTTGATCATTTGCTGCAAGTCCAGGCCGCCATTTTGTTTTTGGAAAAATGGTCAGGGAAATTAAAAGGCAGTGAAATTATGGAAGCAATTATATGAGCTTGTAAAACATCATTAATTATATACGTACCATGATAAATTGCTCTTCGACATCGATTTTCCGTAAATGGTTCCACTTGTTGACGAGGAATGTTAATAGGAAAACGCCTGGAAATAGTATAATACATGTATTGCACTCACTGAATTGTAACATGTATTAATACTTATTCATTTATTATTACTCATAAATCGGTAGAGAAGACAAAGCACCACGGTCCATAACACAAACCCGGTTTGCCATTTGTGCTCGTCATCCACCAAAACCATCCCCAGAAACAAGAAAATCATACAGTCACATGTTGCACTGAAACATATTAAAATTACAGTATATATAAAGTTTAATCATTAATTGTTTGTCTGTGTACCTTAGCATCTTGCTGAAGTATTTGACCGTAGTGTAGGATTTGGTGGAAATATTATTTCTGGCATATTGAGCCTGGACAAGGCCACAACCAATGATGCTGCCATACACACAATACTGTAATATTAATTTTTCGCAGAATTGCCAGGCCTATTTCATAGCACTTACCTGATTATTCCAGAAAAATGAACCATTTCAGCTGTCAGGTATGATAAATACGCAATGCCCAACATCACCAAAGGCTCCATTACTGCAAAATAATGCAACCTTCATTCGTTTAATGCACTTGGAGTTGGGAAAAACAGATTATTTATACATGTGTATCTGTTGTACCAAAACAAAAAAATGTGGATAATATTTGAAATGTGAGCGTGGGAAAATGTAAGCAGCCGACAGGATTCCCACGAAGATGTAAATCGCTGTCATGCATATTTTTTCCAAGAGACTTCCAAGTGCTTTAATGTATTGTTGTACTATTATACTTTAATACTTTTCATATTCAGACATAAATAAATATTGATTGTGCCTTCCATTGGTATTTGAGGGTTAAATCTGAGTGGAAAAACAGATATATGCGTAAGCATTGTTCCAAGATTCAGTGTTTGCTATTGAGGTCAGATTGAGATATGGAAGTTAATTAATTATACTAATAATAAATATGAATACTTATTTGCTGTTTTTAACACTGGAAAGCTTGCAATAAGGGAATTTTATATGAAAGCTGCACGTGCGCGCTTGATTTTCATGTTCCGCGTACTAATGTAATTGTGTTGGTACGAAAGCCTTCCTAGAGCGGAAAATAATTGTTGTACATTTAATAAGCAAGGCCAATGGGAATTAGGCTGCAAATGCTGGCTAACGAATGAAATATAATAATTGGATTGCCTATTTCTATTTGCAAAAGTAATGGCACGTGACCTGCCATCACCCCTGGCTGGCCTTCCATCTCCTAATGAGATTAGCATTTGCAGTCAGGGAGTTCCAGAACCGTGTCGGCTAACCTGGTTAACTTACCCCGAACCTCTTGGGTGTGCTTGGTTAGGAGTGCAGTCAAAATGCCAAACACCACTCCTATTAGAAGACCACCGATGCTGACGCAGAGGAAGACCGCGACACCCATCAAGATCTGCGGGATGGTGAATTAAGTCAGCACTTTGCATATATGATAATGAGACAAGCAACGAACCTGGTCGGCTGGGATGGTGGTCTTCATAGTGGAGAAGGTGACCATCATATTGTAGAGCACAACGGTGACCGCATCTGCAATTCAGCCCCAATTCTACACTGAACTCATGAATATGCAATTCAATACAGTATTTCTAGCAACAACAGGCTATTGGCCCAACTAGGTTGCCCCTGTTATGTAAAAACTATAACAGTAAAATTAAGCTACAATTAAAGTTGGGCGGGGTAATTAAGTTAGGTGGTTCCCCTATGCTAGCCGACCTCCTATCTGGCAAACTTGAACGCTGGCTTTCTTTATGGTATTTCTTCGTATCCCACCGATCACTTTAGTCACCCATTTCTGAAGCATGTCTGATGCCTGAATGAGCAATCTTTTTGCGAGGGGCCCAAACCTGCTTGCAATTCAAGGTGGGGGACCTTGAACAACAACTTGTAGTTTTTCCCTATCCATCATGTATTCAGCCCCATAATTGTTAGCTTGAATGTGCATTACACTTATAAATATCGAACTGCATGTCCCACATTCTAGCCCAAAACCCTCCCTCAAATAAGATCTGGAAAAATCTAATTGCAATTCATGGCTTTGTTCCAAACAACACACTACAACTGCCATATTTGTGTCATCTGCAAACTTAACTAAGTTTGGACAGAATATCCTCTAGGTCATAAATATGAACTAGAAATAGCAAGGGTCTTTAGTCAATTAATCTGAATGTTCCCCATTGAGTGGTGCCCATTGTTTGCTATCAGTATCTGACAATTTCCCTGCCACGCTCCATTTCCCCAGCTTCAATGAGCAGATTTGTACCGTTAGCTTTATAGAGCACCTCTTCAAAACCTAATATTACAATATCCATGCTGGGGCCCGTATCAACCCACTTGGTGATAACCTCAAGTTATTCAAACATGATGTTTCATTTCTGAACCCGCGCGCTGCATATAGCGGGTTATCGAACACGTTACAGAGAAATGACACGTAGTTTTGGATTGAAATTGTGAGATCAATTCGTAATAACAGTGTATTCATCCACGCTTCGTGTATTGATGGGATTGTATACTACTGCAGCTGGAGCAGCATACCCAATGTGATGTCAAGATGAATGTGTGTGCGTGGACTGCTCAATCATTTCTTCTCGTACTCGGGTAGAAATAATTTCGAACACACGTGTAGGAGAAGTACTTGAAAAAGATTTTATTTTAAACTATGTATGTCTTGGACGCTAATAAAGGAACTATTGAATACTTGAATGTCTGACTGATTGTTTAATAGAACATGGATGAATTTTGATAATGCACAACTAAAAATTATATGTTCCACATATGATCCGACTGGTAGAATGGCGACCGTACAATGCCCAATTGAGTTGTGCAGCTGGTATTAGAGGAATCTGGTATTTGTGGGAATCTGTTGATTGGAATTTCAAATGAAGGTCTGGAAAACTGAATATTTCATGAATGTATGTAGAATACGTTTTGAGAGATGTCGTACGCGTATAATGCTGCGCGGATATGTATAATGTAAGCTTTTGTGTCATGTTTCCTAAACTTAATCTGAATTTGGGGGGTGTTATAAGAAGTTTGTATGGCACCATTATCTGGAATTTAATCCGATAGGAAGTGTGATGTGAAGATTTTTTCCTTTCAGCTGGTTGTACACTGCATCACAAATTGCATTCACGGCTTATATAGAGGGATATTTCTTTGCCCCCACCCTGCTTTTCAGTATTTTCGAAGAATGGGTAACAAAGAATGAAAAAGTGAAGGATCACCGTTCAGCAAGGACTCCCCAAAGACGAGAAAATAAAGCGTTTTGTTGACTCCCACTTCCTGGAAGATGGCAAGGACCTGCAAAAGAACTAAGAGCATAGGTGAATAAGGCACGTGATGCTTTGTTGATGGATTGTGACAAATTGTCTTTCTCTCATCTCTTTCTTTCTATTTGCAGACATATAATGTAATATACGTGACAGAAGGTACATTTTGGGCCACAAACGGACATGCACATGGACACGGATGGTGCTTACGGCCACTGGGTCCACGGCAGAAATGAGAGCGCTGAAAGTCAGCGCTTCGGTCAGCGGTAGATTAACCTCTCCCATGGCTCCTGCAAGGGCCAAACCGTACAAAGTGGGCCCTGTTGGGAAAAGAAAGAGACAGAACGAGAACAAGGTGACGTGTGTATGAAAAGTTTAGTTGCCGGGCCGCGATCAATATTTGTCGCCATCGATCACCGCTCACCGATCGTGAAGCAATTGATGAGCGTCCCCTGGCGATTTGATGGTTGCGGAAGAGAAAAATAGATAAAAGCTGCTTGTTTTATGCCATTCCCCCAAAGGGCTTTTGACGACTTCAAAGGCATGGAATAGAAAATTGCCTTACCACCACTGCGTACAAGAGGATGGTGCCAATATTGGCCACGAACGTACGATCGTGGAGCGAATATGACGACTCCAACATGATCCTAAAGTTCAGAAATTGCAGTTTTAATTTTTCATTACACTATACGGTGTAGTAAAAGCAAGATTCCAATACAGTTCATACATGTATAGTGTATACTAAAAGCACGTCCAAAGTTGCACTATGGGGAAGGTGAGACCTTTGGCCATAGTGCAACTTTGAACGTGCTTTTAGTATAGTTTATTAGTTCTTTCAAGCAAGTAATGCGTAGTATAGTTGGCCCTCAAAACTTGTGATTCAAAGTTGCACATTTAAAGTGTGTAATTTTTTTAACAATACACGTACACACCTTACCTTACACAACTCCGCACTAATTTGTCCCACCCAGGGTCCCACGGTATGGGAGAAGATAGTTTGCTTGATGGATAAATATTTTAGTAATCATTTAGATTGCTTTCCCTAACGTTATAAAATATATTATTCAGATTGTACCGTATACGTGCAAATGTGCTCCGCGCACGAATATTTTTATAATATATTAGGCAGAGTAGCTTTGGTTGTTAGCGAATCGCAACAATATCTGTTACCATGTGGAATACTATCAGGTGTGAAATTTATCATTAATTTTTATTCCAACTTGGATGTTTGCCTACAACATCAAGGTTGAATATGAGTTTAGGGTGAAATTGTGCGAATATGATGTTGTATTAAGTTTTTGGCACATACTTTTATATTTTTAATAAGTCTGACTGACAATAGCCATATTATTGTGAAATCTGGTACAAAGTTTGAGGACAATCTTTTACTACCTACATTTTGGCTATTTCTGCAAATCATGGTGACTGGTATAATCTTTTTGAGTAAACCAGTTTATAGTTTATTGAAAATTCTTTTAAAAGAAATTATGTTACAGAAATGTTTATAAGAGCATATTTGCCATTTTTTTTAATGCGAACCAGTATAGAAGCAGCGTAAGAGGATTGAAGATAAAATCCATGAAAGGTATAAAATGGAAATAGATGACATAAAAAGTGCAGCTAGGATATAAACACGAAAGGGCCTACTGTATATACTTTGAGTTGCCACAGTTGCAGCAGGAATTATTGCAGAAATACATTGCCTTTGCTGAAGTGGATTTTGAATGACATACTATTGACATATTCTGTTCATAATGCAAGAAGCCCTATGTGTAAACGTTCATAAATGGTTTATATTCGTATTTATGGGCACGTACTACTACTGTATTTGGACTTGATGTGGGTAATGATTGGTGCAGCAAGATTTGCATATAAATAGAAGGCAATCAATTCCATGCAGCAGTATATAACATCTACATGCACAGAATCTGAAATGTATAGTACTATCTATATATTCTCATTGAGCACTTCAAAACTTGCCATGTACGTACTGAAGCAATGTCAATATTGCAAATACATACTGATACATTTGTCTATCAATTTGTTAGAACATGTAAATGAATCATAACATGAATTCTGATATCGAAGTGAATGTATTTTTATAATAACTACCAATTTTGTAAAAGTTAGAAGATACTGCATTTATTTCTTTGTTTTACCATTTGAATTTAATAATGTAATTGTATTCTTATAAGAATTCATGCAGCATGACTTGGCAACCGAGTCAAAGTAATAACTCCAAAATCAATCTTATATTTCAATTTTCTTATTTGGCTCACATTGTTGAAAACATACCAACAAATACGAATTGCTTAAGTATCCAACATGGAAAAAAATGCAAATAACTTTTGACATATTGGGCAAATTCTGACCAGACAATCAGGGCTGTTATAATGAAGGCTGACTGTATAAATGACAATGTTTTATTTTTGATTTATTTAGAAACTCACGGTGGCAGGAGGTAGAGGAAGAAGGTAGTCGAGTCAAAGTGTGGAAGGATGTCCTTTGCCTCTGTAGCACTGTCAATTCAACCGGTGAGTTGCATTTTAATTACATTATTAATTGTATATATATATATTTTGCAAAAATGCATTAACTTGGAACTTACTATAAAATCACTCCAACAATGGTGCCGAGCACGATAAGTAAACTGAAATAAAAACCATAGTGAAATACACACTTCCACTGACTTATACATTAATCTTTCTGTGTGTAGCATATTTTGGCAAACATCTAAAGCTTTTAAACCAGTAAGGTTTTTAATTTATAAACGGCTCCCAAAAGGAAAATTTTCCAAAACCGTGGGAAACCAGTATGTTCAGGGAAAAGTGTGAAAATAAATTTTTATACTGAGGAAAAGCTGCTGCCATTGGTTTCTATCTTGTATTAAATTTGTACAGTCCATATCATCCAAGTATGTACAGTGATGTGCAAAAATTTAATGTTTTCTTTACAATGGATTAATGCATTTAATGGAAGATCACTTCTTGGGATGTTACACATTTATGGTAGGAAATAAAAATTTTGTTAGCTTTGCTTCGCTTTTCACAAGCTACATAAAGAAATGTGACCTGGGATAAAAAAATCTCAAGCTCGATTTGAAGTTTAGAGTCACATCAATCTCTGTTATACCTTTCTGCAAACATTCACATTTATTGTGCTTTGCCACGTGCCAACTGGTTTTCCACGTTCCACGTAAAACCAAACAGCATATTAGTCTTCATTTGATGCTTTAGCCCTGCAAACCTATTCTGTTTGTCAGGATTGTTTATATTCCCTGACGTGGGCTGTTTATCAAATTATCAATCACATTTTTTTAAACATAAAGCTAAAATTCACTTCTAATTGAAACTTCACCAGAATTGAGTTGTTAATAATGCACCTGGAATGTAATTAAAGACGAAATAACGTGGTTTTGTAACGTCCCCTAAAACATAACCAAAACCTGCAACATAATATCTTTGGAAATTAGTAACAAAAAGTTAATTAAGTTAAGAGGTTTGCTTATGCTAGTCGACCTCTTCTCTGGTAGACTAAAAACTTTAAAGTGCTAATAACTTAATTTTACTAATTTCCTCAAAGGTTTTGTTGCAACACTTAATTGTTTCCTTATGGTTTTTCCTTGAGTAGGTTAAGTTTTAAAGTACCTTATAAAACCGTGCCAGCTCACCTTTAAAACCTTTAACACCAAAATTATAATTATATTATTTAGAACTTGTTATTGTTCATTATTATGTTGCAGAAATATAAAACTTGCTTTTCTTTATACATATTCATATTGTTACAACTTTCATATTAATCCATTCAACATAAAGAAGTTGGAATAGAGTTTTCACTGTTCTATATCCTCTATTCTCAACAAGTTTGCAATTCTATACTCTATATTTTCTTTAAGATTATATGAAATACAATATATTATGTATGATAATAATGTATAACAGTGAATTATCCCATTTTCATTGTTTTGTCCCCAAATTGATTATTGCGCGTGTTGCACTGACCACGGTACGAAACTTATTATCAGTTGTAAAATTCAAAGGCGAAGTGAAATTATTCGGAGATACGAAGAAAGGCGTGTTTTTTAGCATTACGTTGAATTCTTTGTACCGCGTATATGCAGTTAGGGTACGCAATTGAACAACGTTGAATTATTCAGATGCGTACCTATGCAAATGAATTGTAATTTGATGAAACAGAGTTTTCAATTAGGGACACTAATGGCATGTGGAATAATTCAGAGCACCACGTCACACCCATGCACAGGATTGACATTATAAATAATAAGTGTATATACTAAATACGTGGAAAACTTACCATGATTCTGGGACGAAGCGTGATAGAAAATTGGCATGATGAAACCCTGCACACGTTTGCATATAAAAGGAAAAAGAAACAAGTAGAAAATATATATTGAGGGAATTGGTGTTTGCCATACTTGCATGAAAGCACTTAGTAGCTACTCAACCGGAAGCTTTTGCAAATGTTTCCTCTAGCTGGATAGTATATGTACAATGAACATTTAAAAATTTAAAAAGGCCCCCACATTTCACATCTCCTATATGTGACTCCAACATCAATGTTATGAGAAGCAAATCACAACACTTTTTTGTTATGATCATGTCAGTGATACTATAGTATTTCTGAATTATATGTAATATAATGTCTTTCTTATTCAGAAAGAAACAACCAATGGCTTCATTGTGGTCTAAGGCTTCACCTGGATAAAGCTTACAAGCATCTTCTGCACAGAATTCAAAGGTACATAATTAATAATAAATAGGAGAGCACTTGTGGGTATACCTTTCATTGTTATGATAAAGATGTAAATGAATAATATATTTTAAAAGGTGAACTGACATGGTTTTGTAATAAGGTACTGCTGTAAAATTTAGTATAACATAAAGGCAAGTGGTCAACGACCGATAGGAGCAATGTAGGACAACTCATGCCATAACTTTCACACTGGCAGCTCTCTAACTTACTCAGCCAGAAATTTCCTGTTGTGCACAGACATTCAAATTCACGCTTTGAACATGTGTGCTGAATTTCACTAAAGTCAGTGATGCGAGAAATACCCTGTCAGTTCACCTTTAATACAGTACGCAATCTTTAATAAACAAACTCCCAACCGAAAACATTAACCAATCTACATTGTAAAGGTGAACTGACATGGTTCATTTTATTTTTTGAACTCGCATAATTTTCTGGTTACTGAACATTTCTATAAGTTACTAGCTACCAAAGTTTGCCAGATAGGAGGTCGGTTATCATAGGCGAACCTCTTATTTTTACTATCCCAATACAATAAGCGCACATCTACTATCGAATTTCAAGTGCTAATATTTATTGCTAATTTTCAAATAGTTTTGTTGCAACAGTTGCTTTCTTCATGGTTATTCTTCGTGTAATTTAAGTTCAGTGTACCTTACAAAACCGTGTCAGTTCACCTTTAATTATACGTAACAATTTCATCAGATTAGATTTTCCAAGTTTTCTGTATTTTCACTATAAACTATGTACAATGAAAATAAGTTTATGATGGAAATGACATCGTGCAATCTTGGGAGTCAATTGTTCAGGATTTTAATCCTTAAAGCTGAAAGTTTGTTCCATGAACGGTTTGGAACTGTTATAGAAACAAGTATCTTAACAAGATAACATGTTATAGTAGTTCCGGGCCGTAGATAGGTAAAAAAAAAGAGGCAAAGTAACGAATCGTAACGCAGCATGGGCGTGGCCG
>JAQFZQ010000672.1:0-28385 GCA_034696005.1 Glomeris marginata | reverse complement strand
TTCATTCGGAACAACCTACTGTGGTTGGTTTTTCCAAATAACGCCTCGTTTTTTAATAATTAAGATCGTAAGTTTCCTAGTCGCGATTTACCACCCCCAAAATACGCTCCACCCGGCCGTGCGCGTCGTTGGAATTATTAAATAAAACTCATTGAAATTATTAAAACAATTTTGCATGAGTTATTAAAACTTTTGTATCCACGAATGTGGATAATTAAAAATTGTGTAGTAATTAAAATTAGTAAACTTTTGCGTTCATTAAGTTTATTATAGTATTTGTTTAAAAAAACTTTTGGTAGTAATTGTATTTCAGCCGCCATTATGCTAGTCAGAAGGCAAGCATAAAAGTGCTGTATTGCTGGAAAGCCAATATAGGGACTATTTATATGATTTTCTATTGCATTCTCAATTTCATTCTGATTGTTCTGTACAGTGAAATACAGTGTTATAATAAGGAATAAGAAGGGGTTTTTGGCTTCTTGGCTTTCTTCGGCTTCTAGGCTTTCTTCGGATTCGGCTGCTGGCCGATTTTGCGATTATCGAGCGAAAGCGTTATGCAAACTGGATGCAAATTGGGTGGATATAGAAGTGGGAGTCTACTTTTAACCCCTTTCCGATTGTGAATCTCTCTAGCCTGTATGTGGTCAATATGGGGGTAACCGCGACAAGGGGCGTCTATTACGCTGCGGATTGGGTGCTGGGGGATTAGTCAGCCATGGTTTCTATGGAGACACCAACTATGAATCATTCATTATTCATTCGCGTGTCTTATATACGTTTGATGGATTCACGCGCTTCTGGGACATTGTGGGAGGCGGGGGGGGGGGGTATCTCGTCGCCTAATTATCGATTATCGAGCGAAGGAGGCACCACGTTAATAAATCACTTCACCATTGCTACCCATGCAAAGGGTTGGTTCAACAAACACAAGCCCAATCTCTTCATATATAAGAGTGCATGGAAATTCCACCAATGATTATACAAGGAATCTGTTCGATTACAAAACATTGCTTATTTATTTTATCCACAAATTGTGAGCATAGTTGTGAAGCCCTGCACTTACAGGTTTGGCTTCCCTGCTTAGTCCTATGTGGATTACAGTGATTCGTGCTATTCGCTATACTAGAAAATGCTGTAAAACCGTATACGTTCATCGAAACTCTTCGAAACTTCTACCATCTCTGAATCTCATCGTACTCTACAACTTTCAAATTGGAACTAACCCCTTCAATGCAACAGTTCGAAAGTTAGAATTTCAATGACCTTGAAATAAATATTCAAGGTCAATAATAATGTCGTCATTGGATTCATCATAGTCGAGTTCATATATGAATACCAATTCACGTTCTCCAAATTCCCCATAGTTCCCTTAATATCTGGGGTGCTCCCTTCTGGCGGGTCACCCTGTATAATAGGTAGTATATAAGGTATCATTTGCTAGATAGGGCATGGACAAAGTTGGTTAAGGTTGTTTCCAAGAACGTCCGGTCACCACCGTCTATATACTATATACAGTAAATTTCCGCTTTTATCGGCTGTTTGTGGCCATGCAGTTTCCTATATAGACCTAGGTGACGTACGAGTGTGGGCAGTGGTGTTGGTGGTTTGGCCCCAAAAGGTCCCCGAGAGGTTCCCGAAAGGTTGGTGGTGTCCAAAAGCCATATTTGGGGGTCGAGCATTATCAGCTTACACGGTCAGATAAAGCTTCACTCCTTGGCCAACTGACAATTTCGCACATCCGCTCCATTTAAAGCATTGTTCAGAAGGCGAGTAGAAAAGCTGAGAAAAGCATATATGCAGGCCTGAAATGTGGGCTGGGCCTAACTGCGACAAAACCACGCCCATAATGCCACGACCTGACCCGACCCAACATGACATGACTGCGTTCGGAGCAAAAGGAGGATTAGGAGGTGGAGGAGGAGGAGGTAATCTCCCCCCTCTCACCCCTCCTACTGTCGGGTATAGATAAACTCCCCCTTAAACCGCAAGCAAACCACCCCCATGTACATTGGAAGCCCTTGTGACGTAATTGCGGCATGGAAATCGATGCCGTCGTCGAGCCCATCCACTGACATGAGGGAGTCAGTTGCCATGGAGAGTTGGGCAGGACAAGGGGTGTGTATAAGGATAAATGGGAGAGGACATATCGCACGTCCGAGCGATATGCAAATATGGTCGATTTTCTTTGCCAGCCATAGGCACAGTCACACACACACAAAATATCGACTGGGCAGTGAAGCCCGCTATCTGCCCCTTTTTGACTTTTTCCCTATATACGGTGCTGTGCCGAGAAGCTAGCTTATCACAACTAGATGTACCAACTCACCCTCAGCCCACCCCAAAATGCAAGCGTTCGTAATTCAATTTCATAACACCCACCCATATTCTATATAGGCTAGGCCCTCCCTACGCTTGGGAAATGAGCGACAACCTCGATGTGTATCTTTGATTTTTGCATTGGGTCAGTGTATATGTAGTTGGTGTATACAAATAGGAAAGACGATCGATGGGCAGAGGTGTGAATTGGCCACCCTTTTGTCTGTCTAGTTGCCCTACATGAATGTATCTACTTATATAAACCAGCAACTTGAAAAATGCTTCCTTTATTATATATGAAAGTACTGCTTATGATATATGTTTTCAATATTATTTGTAACGCAACCCGAATTAAAACAGTCTTGATCATATCCTCATCATGGTAACATGTACTCCAGCATCAGTTGCAGTATACCATCATCACCTCAAGTTGAAGTGCACCCTCCATAATACTGTAGTTTAGGGGATTTAGATATACTACAGTGATTTAATCTTTGCATCGTGAGCACCGGAAGTGACGTCATACCGCAAGCAGGTGGGCGTGGTCAATTTTTGCCCTTCTGTGATTGGTTGAATTGAGTACTGTCTGAAGCTGACAGACCCCTTAACTTTCCGGTGATATCACAGAGTGGGAATTCAACCAATCACAGAAGGGCAAAAATTGACCACGCCCACCTGCTTACGGTATGACGTCACTTCCGGTGCTCAATGATCCTCCTATACTACTATAACAGCAATATAACAAGTAATTATCAAGGTATCAAAGCTGTTTGTTAATGCCCTTTATCACCACCAGGTGGCTGATAATTCCTACATGTGTTTTAATTAAAATTCCCTTTTATTGATGAAAAAACAAACAATTGATAGCATAATGAGTGTTAAAAACCTGGAAAATATATTTATGATGGAAACTTTTTGCGGTCCATTATGATTCCACCATACAGATTTCACTATAGCAAATCTGTATATACTATAGAACTGTGTACATAAATATAAATATAAAAGTTACTAACCAGCTGAAACCCTTGGAATGTCAACCCTGCGTGGTGTTGGTACATTGGTGTCCAGTGGTTCCTTGCTGGAAACCCAGTTCCTAGTAACCTGAGAAAAAAAGTAAGGAATTAAATATCAATAATTTCACTAAAAAATCATACAAAAGCTGTTACAACAATGTGAGTGGCATTCATTCATTGTTTGTAATATAAGTGGAGTGACGAAAGGCCAGATATATGAAAAGTATAATGGCAGTGTGCATTTCTATGACGTAATTGTGGCAGCTGCCCAAATTGGAACACTGGCCAACCTGGGAACCACTGGAAACCACTGGAAACCATTGGGAACCACTGAGAGACACGCGTCCACACTTGAGCCCTGTCAGGGCTTGGAGGGTATAGAGAAAAGGGGGCACAAGGAGGGGTTCATAGCACTTCTCTTTCAGACAATAACTTCAACACAAAGCCATAGCCACAAAAAAGCCACAAACCCCCCCTCCCAACACCCCCCTATTCATTAATAACTTTGAATGGCCGTGCAGTGCCATGCCCTGGCCAAAATGACGCCACGCGCCAAAACCCCAAATTTCAAACCCCAACGTACCCATGTACTGGGTGTTGTAGGGGCTTAACCCCCGACCGTTATTCAGCTTGCGGCCATTTCAACTGTGGCGTCACCACCAACCAACCATGTGACCTTATGCAAAATGATGTAATCAAGACGAACAGGAGGGGGTGGGAAAGAGGGGGGGGAGTGTGGAGATTTAAATTTTGCCTTTGGACTATACTATACTATAGCAACAAGCCCAATCCCCCTGTCAACCAAAGCAACAACCCCTATATATAGGGACCTGGAATTGATTTCAGGGGGTTGAGGGTTGCCCTTGGAGACATGCAGTTTTAGATAAGGGATTGTTTTGTGTTGGACAGACTCCTATATAGTATAAGGTATCCATGGGAGAAGTTAAGAACATGAAACTATACTCAGGTCCAATTAAGTTTGAAAGTATGTAAGCCACGCCTCCAACTCAATTTGCAGCCATTTTTTCATAGTCATTAGTATGTACAGTATCAATTACTAGAATTTTGATAAAGAAGCATAGTGGAAAAATGAGAAATGTGGTGGGAAGAGATGGAAGAAACTGAATGTAGGTGGCAGCACTGAGAGTGAGGCCATGATAGTTTCGATATCCTTATTATAAGCTAATAATCTAGGTCTAATATGCTATTATGGCTTCTATAGATGATTTTTTTAAATTTGTTTTGATGTGATCAATTTGATTATTAATTGATAATTAATTAACATTGAAATTAACGAATTTATTTATTGTTAGTTATTTAAAAATGAAATTAAAGAATTTGTATTAATTTTTAAGGAATGAATGAGGGTAAGAAATATAAGTGAATTTCTCGATAAACAATCAATATGTACCTATACTAAATTCCAATTTATCTTGGCAAAAAAGGGCATGTCTACTTTCATGATTGACATCTTAAAGGTGAACTGACAGGGCGGTCGGTATAAGTGAACTCTGAACTGTACCATTTCTGGCCAATCATGGACAGACTAATTGGCCAGTAGTCCCAATTTACCCAATGGCAGGGTTGGTCATAGTCCACTTTTACCACCCTGTCAGTTCACCTTTAAGAACCAATAGTAAATGGTTGCTGCTTGCTTGGCTACGCCCCTAATGGGTGCAGTTTGTAAACATATAAATTGGCTAGTAAATAAACCAATAATCTAAGAGATTCACACCTCTGTTTTGCAAAGACACGCCCCTTTTTTTGCCAAGATAAATTGGAATTTAGTATACTAGCTGATTAATTTGAGGATATTTTGTTTAAAATTAAGAAAATATAAAGGAAAATTGAAGTTTAGAAACAATATTCAGAGATTCTCTGCGTTGTAAATCACATTTTGTGGCTTTTGCAAGGAAAGAGCCTAACTTTTAAAGGGCATATGACTTTAGGGGGATTTGGGGGGTGGGTCAGTTGGGTTCACAGTAGAACAATACAATCTTAGGTCATTTGCTTGGTGCTCTGTCTTCATTCTGCGGTTGCAAACTGTGAATTCCCTCTTCTCTAAATTCAGTTATCGGCTTGTGTGCCGCGTCCGGTCGTGCACTTTGTCGCCATTTTTCCAGTGGTGTTAAAAATCGATATTTGCTCGCCACTCCCCCTTCCCCCCAAACCCCCATCACCCCCCCTCCCTGTATTACTTTGGTGCATATTCGTTGAAAACACGATTGGCTTCGTTGGCTTTTTGGAGTTGGCAGCGAGAAAATTTTTGAGTAGGCTTCTGAGCAGAACACGCTGTGTATGAAGGCAAAGCGAATTGATGGGGGGCAGAAGGCGTGTCACACTCAACCCACCCATCATCCCACCACAAGCTTTTCCCTCAGGGAATACTCATTAGCACTGCTATAGGAGGAGAAGGAGGTTGAACACGTGACACTATTCGCCTCTTTTTCACTCCAATTTACATGACA
Source organism: Glomeris marginata (assembly GCA_034696005.1). Classification (NCBI taxonomy): domain Eukaryota; kingdom Metazoa; phylum Arthropoda; class Diplopoda; order Glomerida; family Glomeridae; genus Glomeris; species Glomeris marginata. The sequence continues at coordinate 22,588 of JAQFZQ010000672.1, read as the reverse complement.
ATAGCGAACATTGCTGGTTGCGGTTCTGTGTGACCGCAGATTTTCATCCATTTTTTTCTCTCTTCCTTCAAATTGATCTTCCTATATAGGAAGAGTGTGTAGGAAGAAGTGGTGGAGTGACCCCCTTGACGGTGACCTTTCTATCAAAGGTCCAAATCGTCATTATTTCCTGCACGTTCTTTTAGCCACTAATTTCGCATTTCTAATGTAATTGCAGCTAGTGCAAGTCTTCAAAGATTTACTGTTGGAATTGTATTGAAATTTCCCTGTATAGTTGGACCTTTGAAATAGCTCTGCAGAATGCATGCATGTAATTTACATACTAAGGACCTGATTTCATCATTTATATATACTGACATTTTATATAAATAATAATTAATAAAGGTTATTTAGAGCATGGTTATAAAAAGTGTGTAAGTAAAGTGGAATTTATAGAAATATTAAGGATGCAGCATGCATGCAGCAACTCTGCATTCGACACACCTATTAAGATAAAATTCCACAATTGTTTTAGGATTTCACTTGCATCTTTCATGCAGACATGCTCAAAACAATTTTTATATTATAATTTGTATGAACGTAACAGTATATCTATAATGCTACATAAATTAATATATGCAGAACGTTTGCAATTATATTGCACTATGCTGCTGATGTATTATGCAAGGATGTAAACAGAAGGGAGAAGTTTGCAAACTTTCATGCATGCCTGCTGCAAGTATACTGCTACACATAATAAAAATTTATATAAATTCCATATGAAGATGCTGTAAATAATCTGCATAATATTAGGCTATAGTAGGGTGATATAGTGGGATGACGTCATTGGTGGGCGTGGCTTCCTGGTGACGTCACAGAGGGCGTGACCTAATTAATTTCAATTATATCTGAAGCTAGTTTTGCTCCTCCCACTTCCGGTGACGTCATCGGTGGGCGTGGCTTTTGAGTGATATCACAGGGGGCGTGACCTAATTAATTTCAGTCCTATCTGAAGCTATTTTGGCTCCTCCCACTTCGGCTCAGTATAAAATTGCTGTAATTGCAAACATTCTGCATAAAACAGATGTTGTTTTCAGTCAGATATAAGATGATCTGTAGGATATATATGGATGAATATGGGGTTTCATTTAAGTGTATATATAGGCTATGTGTGACCACATTTTTTTCCAATTTTTTCCTTCCTAAAAATTGATCTCTGTATAGTGGGAGTAGAAGTGAGCGGTTGACGTTGACCTCCATATCAAAGGCTGAAATCGCGATTATTTCCACGTCCAGTCGAGCAATTTCTGCACACGGTGCTCAGGTCAACACTAGGGTTAACCCAGTCCGTCCGGTGGACTTTATATATTTGCCAGTTCGGAAATGCTGTCTATCGAGATTGAAAGTCAGTAGTGTATATAGCTAAGGCATATATAGCTAGGCAAGGGTGTTTTGTGGACATGTCGGAAACTGTCTGGCACATATAAGAGTGAGAGGAAATGAAGGCCCCAAGTTGGTCGAAAGCGAGCTCTTGTTTTAAATCCCTGGTGGGAGCAAGTCAGAGGTGGAGGAGACCTTTTTTTTGTGTCTTGCTGAAACCAAGTGGGTGGGTGGAACTGGAAACAGAATCCGACATTGAATTACCAGCAGGATGGTTGGGAGGCTTTGGGCTTTGTAAGGGGCCGTTTCAAGTTGTCGCCTTCGATTTTTGCATTTTTCATGCACTTTCACACCCCGAGCTCGTCGACCGATAAAGCCAAGCACAAATCTGTTTTCGGATGCTGTGTGTGTGACCTTTCGCTTCAAGTCACTCTCTTCTCTATAGAGCAGAAGCGAACCGTGCCACAAACGCTGGCCAATTTGCATATTTTAGCAGGCTAAAGTAACAGCATGCATGTTGTAACAAAAGAGATGCTTCATTTTCATTCGCAACATCCTCTCGAGTACCACTCCATGCCCCTATGTGTCCTTCCACCAACCACAGGCTGAGAATGACACCCACAACACTGATATCCACAACTCAGTATACTATGCTATATACCAATATTCATTAGTAATTTTTTGTGCAGAAATTAGCATATAAATATCTCTATAGTGACACCTATTATAAGGTCATATATATCATGTGTTGTTTTCAATGTTAAATTCAATGTTAAATGCATTCAATATAAGGGCATACCCTTGTTATGGGGCATTTTGTGTGTAACTAAATTGGATAAATGAAAATAGAAAGTGCATGCAGCATTGAAAAACGATTCAAATGTGCTTTGGCTTGTTCTGAGAAAATTAATCTAAAGAAAATAATATAAATATAGACACTGCATTCAGAAAATAGCACAAAAACCCTAAATAAATAAGCTATTTAGAATTATTTAAATACAGGTCTGCATCAAGAATTATTTTGCAAATACCTAACCTAATTTTTAACAAAATGTTGAATCGTTTTTCGATTGTAAGGAACCCTTTATTAAAACACTAAATAGTTATTATTAAGGAACCCTTTATTAAAACACTAATTATTAATGAGCCCTTTATTAAAACACTATTCTTATTAAGGAACCCTTTATTAAAACACTAATTATTAAGGAACCCTTTATTAGTTCTATTAAGGAACCCTTTATTAAAACACGATAGTTCTTATTAAGGAACCCTTTATTAAAACTATCATTAAGGAGCCCTTTATTTAAACACTAGTTATTACTATAAGGTACACTTTATTAAAACACTAAGTTATTATTAAGGAACACTTTATGTAAAATGGGGAATTTTTCCCATCATAAAATGTATTATATAAATACTGTATAATATTTATCTTAGCTTGTTTCTTTTTCTTTTCTCTTCACCAATTTGCTTCTTTAATGTGTCGCAATATATTTTGTCTAATTAATATATAATTAAAACATTTTTTTCCATTTCCATATATAATATGAATACGAAATGTGTGCTTAAGTTGCAATGAACATAAGCTGAAATTGTTGATTCGCAGTACGTGACCCTATAATAACGGCTACAAAGCGTATTTCGTTATAAACTAATAAACCTTATGTATAATTTACATAGGTTTCACTTTAACCTGCTTGATATATACGGGTGACACTATACCATGCACTGATCGGCTTGTATCCATAAAACCAAACATTTCACCGTATTACGTAGATGGGATTTCGTTTGACTTTGCGACTTTGCTCTATATTTGAACACATGGACATATGCACCACTATAGTCTTCGTAAAACAGACAACATGGTTCTATAGTGAAACCAAAGGGAAAGTTATAATCGCGGTAATTATCAAGGGGTAAAATGTGGGTTTAAGCAGAGTATAGTGGATAACATATTAAAAATTGGTGTGATATTTTAAAAGGATTTAGTGCAATAATATCTATGTGATGACTTTGCATATAGGAAATTTGCATAACATTTTCGTGTAATTTATTATAAAATAAGTACAAATATTAAAATAAGTATTACACACAAGAATAAAACAAATTTCATAAATTTTATTTAATTCATGTGAAGATAAAAGTAAAACAAAAATGTACAAATGACAAATTTAAAGTGAATAATTTTACCAAACAAACCATTGAAACAAATAAAAAATCAGTACATATAATGAAATAATTAAAAACAGTTAATTTATAACAAAACAAAAAGCCCAAAATGAGTATAAAGATATGGCAAAAACAATTTTTAAAATGCAAAATGAAATGTATAGATATGTTTAACAAAACATTGAACTAAAAATCTGGAACTAAAAATCTTGAAATAAAAATCTACACAAATACTTTGAAAATAAATTAATTAAAAAAAAATAAATAACTAATATATCGGATGTAGTGTATATTTACAAAGATTAATTTATAACAAAACTATTAATTACCAATTGTAAATTGGTACAATTTAGCTCTATATAGGTACATATTTACTGAATAAATTTGCATATTCAACTAATCATGTGTTCACAATAATATCTTCACTAAATTACAATACAGGACAGTAAAACCATTTGTCTATATAGTTGAAAATGTGACTATTTTGGCACCATTTGTAAATGATTTAAAACGCTCTCTATGTTGGAAAACCTGTTTGTGGTGGTAAGTTTTTCTGGTACCTTGAGATTTCACTGATTTAGACTTGGAATTTTGTATAAAATAGTCATGTAAATCCTATAGCTGGAAAAATCATTGAATTTGATATTTTAAATGTAGTAGATAGACACCTTAACCCGACATCTTAACCCGATCCATCTTAAAGTAAGATTCTAACAGCATCTAAATCATGCAACCACTTTTTAGTTAGAAGTTGCCATCTAAAATTCTATAAGTATCTTATCCTGAAGTACAACTATTTGTTAAGATGCTTCTAACTACAGAAATGTCTTACTTTGTTGCAAGTAGCATCTTATTAGAGAAGTGTCTTAGCAAATGACATGTTATTTGAGAAGTGTCTTAGCAACTGACATCTTACTGTAAGATACTAAATTTTAAGATGCTTCTTAGCATTTAAAGGATTTGAAAATGCGCTGCATCTTAAACACAAAGTGATTTGAAGTCAGATGTTATTCAGAATTTTCGAGAAAACCATGTTAAACTCAGATGTCACTTATATTTCCATCTTGAACAAAGATACTTTTGAGCATCTTACTTGCCACCAGTTTTAGAGTAGTGCAACTGTAAGGTAATTTGGTTTTGAATATAGTATATTAGGTAGATGTTTTTTGTTGGTTTTTCTTGGTTTATCTCCATGGGGGGTTTGTGTGTGTTTTAGCATGGGTGGTGTCACTGTAAGCTAGATAGTATAGGGTTGGGGCAAAAAGGCATCTGTATGCGTGGAAAGGTGATAGAGGAGGACATGTGAGTGGAGCTAAAAGCTGGTGGATTACTTGAAGACGAAGATGAGAGAGCAGACGAGATTATGGTTGTGCATGCTTGGCATTCGTGCTTCACAAACCTAGCTCACACATGTGCACACGACCCGTGCACACACACATGTTGGAGCATCCGTGACCGTTTTATTGGCACTTCCTTGCCAATCGTCTTCGTGCCACGTAATTTCAGTACACTTTTTTTCTTTCACTCTTTCCCCACTAATTTAATCCGAACACGAAGGTGACACTGAATACCAAACTTACCATTCTTCATCACCTTCTCGCTTGCTTTCAAACTCACTCTGTCCCTTCCTTACACCAACGAATATAGTACACACACAATATATGGGGTTATGCCATTGCATGCCACATTGGCCACATAATGCTATTCCTCTTGTCCAGAGATCTCACAGATCACCTGTCCTTCTTGACTGACACCTATTCAATGTGGCCAATCCTCTGGACAAATCTGGGAGTAACATGTAGTGTTTGTAGCAGAATGCCCCCTATCAACTAATGAATGGTCCCCGGCTTGCTGTCAGCAAGAGGCAAAGTCAATTGATTGGTATAGATCTGTTGCCAAAGACCATCATTCTTAACACCACCTTGACAAGTAGAATCTGGGGGATTCTTGCAGACTCAAATAATCGCCGCATAACTGTCATGCACATAAACTATGTGTCTATCTATCTACCTATATAATATTAATTAATTGTAAGATATTCAATAGATATTACAATTGATTAATTCATTTTTAAGAACATTTCTGGAACAAGGAAATTATATTACATGGTACAGGTTGTCTAAAACATTTTAAATATTAAATTTCCAGGATTTCCATGACCATTTTATACACAAACTTTAATGAACGGAATTATTATCCCAAATTGTTATATATTATAATTGTAATTCCAGGGTGCAAAGTGGAACACAGTCAAAAAATATAGGAAATATAGGAATGCCATTTGCAAAATATAGGATGAAATATAGGAATTTCCAAAAAATTAGAATGAAATACAGTATTTTTTTTTTTGGTTTTTTCAAAAAATCAACAGAAACTCCAATGGAACTACTTTAACTATTTGGTTTCATTCTTAGTTAAATCCATTAATAATTGTGATGCGGCTGTAATTTTGTCCAGTATTTCTTTTTCATAATTATGTGAGATTGTCCTCTGTCGTTGCAAAATGTAATTTTATTTTCTTGGCAAGTTCAATTTTTGCTAAAATATAGGGATTTTGAAAAAAATATAGGAATTTTGAAGAAATATATAGGATAATATAGGAAATCTTAAATACGTATATAGGAAAATATAGGAACGCTTTGCACCCTGTAATTCAGATGAAGTTTGATAACATGTTAAATATTCCTTTGGGTAAACTGTGAATTCTGAAATTATTAAAATTCTGGATTTTTTACAGGAAAAATTTGAAGAAAAAAAAATCCAATGACTGTTTTTAAATTTTCAAATTCCATGACTTTTACAGGAAATGCATAACATGTATTATAAAAGAGCACCAAACAATATGAAACATTATGTACTTTTCTAATATATTATTCTTTTAATGTAATATTGCCTATTATACAATATACTATAACAATTTTCTACACAAAGTGCAATTTTTAAATTGTATGTTTATAAATTATTTCACAATGAGATCACATTTAAATGGGATACCTAGATAAAGGATAAATTTAATTGTTTGATACGTATAGGTTAACATTTGTGCAACTAAGCCTCTCTATTAAACAAATAATGACTGCGGCCATTATTTGAAAATCTCCAGCTAGCTATTCACCCACATTCTTTTGTTTGCATTGTGCTGTGTAAGATGTTGCTGGTATTTGGCCACCAATTTACATTGGTATAGTATACTACTACAGTAGGTGGTAATAGTAGTACAGGGTGGGCAACTATTCGCACAAGATGGCCGCCATTTGTGAATGCTTGCAATGGGAAAGGTTACGCTGGTTCGCGGCGCAACAGCCTATGGCAAAAAGCTGTATTTCCTGCGCTTTGAATGCCATCGAAGTGCACAGTCATGGCCAATGAATCGTCAATTTCATTGTCCCTATACACATGGCAGATACAAACCTATATCAATACAAAGCGAGCCGAATGTAACTCCGATGATGACACGAGCATTGGTGACTGCGCTACCCCAATCATCCCAAAATCCCATTGCCAAACCCAATGTGCCAACATCGGTCAAATGCAATGAATAACTATACTGGAATGAGAGAAGCAGGTTGCCATGACATGATGCCGTTTAACCCGGTAATAGCTGTTTCGGTGACCGGTGACCGTAGCGTAGCGTATCGTAACACTCGGTACTATGGGAAGGTACTTTGGGAAAGGACAATGTAAAGAAACACCTCGCCATTTTGTACTTGCAAGCTATGAAATGTGTTTTTTGATTTAGTACAAGCATGTATAAAGGGTTGCCGCAAAATGGGTATCGATCAATAGACCGTAAGCGAACCACGTGGCTCGGCGAAACGAGCACCGTCAATAATCCGAAGACATAATTCGCTTGGAGTAACAGGAAAAAATGAGCTTTTTCATTCAATTTTTTCCTCCCAGGGCATCATTGACTAAATCATTAACCTGTCATGAGCCTTCCGGTAGAGACTTTATCACGCTTGCCGACCCGCGCGGCTAAATGCAATATCTTGCCGAATAAGGCTGCCTTTTTAGCTTATTTATTTTTATTTCCTTCTCAATACAGTTCTAATATAATAATAAAAATAAAAGTTTAATTACCTTTTTTAACCAGTCTGTCCCACTCTGCGAAACATCCTGATGACCGAGGCTGTGTACGGAATCGGTGAACGCGATGGCAAACACGCGCTTTGCCATCTCTTCTCCGCAAGATTTTACCTTAAAAATAATAAAAGTGCATATTATTACTGTGGGAATTACATTGTTACTGGTGTTTTAACAAAATAAATAAGTAATACGTACCAAATCGACAACGCAGACCCCTCCGTAGCTGTGCGCGATAATGGCAATATTCACGGCTTTCGATTTGGAAATTATATTCTTCCACACGTACTTTACATGTTCTTCTGGACTTTCATTTCCCTGTTTAAAACATTTCTTTTTTAAATTACAGTCCATTGTTAGTAGTATAGCAGGGCGGTTAAGCGTCGGAATTGACGTCACAGGTGGGCGTGTCCTATTTTAGGCCTGCTGTGATTGGCTTTAATTGGCTCCACCCTGTCACCGATATGACTTGCGAGGAGCTGTCATATTAGTCTTAGATAGGACTGAATCTCATCGCCGGAAGTGGGAGGAGTTACAGTAGCCTCAGATAGGCATATGAATTGACCGATTTCAGTAAGCGCCTCCCATTTCTAATATGGAGTCTGTAAGGAGTCAAATTATGCAACCTGATTGGAAGGAAACAAGTTTTTCCTCTATAAGGACGCCATTTTCTGAACATTTTTCAACAAATGGCAGGCTACTGAAATCGGTCAAGTTCTTCACTGGAAGTAAGTGGGAGGAGCCATATTAGCCTCAGACAGGACTTGATTTCATCACTGGAAGCTTGCTGGAAGTGGGATGAGCCTAATTTGCATACACGCATCTCATTTGTTGCGGTTAGGGATCGGAGCCAATCATGGCAAGCCTAAAATAGGCCACGCCCATCCGTGACGTCACATCCAACGCTCAACGTCCCTGCTACTCTACTGATTTCTATTCAATGTAATTCTCATTGAGCCTAATTTGCATACTCGCATCTTATTTGTTACGGTTAGGGAATAGAGCCAATCATAGCAGGCTTAAAATAGGCCACGCCCATCCGTGACGTCACTTCCAGCACCCAACATCCCTGCTATTCTACTCAACTTATTTTTATTCAATGTAATATACTGATGATTTCACATTAACGTATATTTTTGATGTTTCAATTTAAATTACCCATATATTTAAATGAACATTTCTAATAATGTTTCCATTGGTCCCAATGATCAAATGAACAATTAAACGTAGGATATATGTTAGAATTAATTGATGAGGTCCTAAACTGTATACGTAATAATGCCGCGATCACGGGTTGCGGAAACGCCGCGGTATATTGAGTCATTTTGCGCAGACTAATAATGCTTAATTTTCATACGGTAATTTATTATATTCTCACCCGGATCTTGACTTTCTTTGCGTTCACAATGCCAATGTTGTCATTTGTATTGAGAACTAACACACCGTAACCATGAGCAAGTGCTCTTTTGATGAATGGCAGCTGCGTGCCACTATCCAAGCAGTCATTGATGATAAGCCTGAGATATAACAGTTTAAAGTTACTACATTCTCATTTAGAAATTACCTATATTCACTTTGAATAACGAGTACTATGTTCACCTTCTGGCCCATTGGCCAGCTCTTACAACTCCACTACCATGAATTAATATCAAAAGTTTCTCTTTGCTCTGCGCGTTGTCCGATGCAAATATAAATGTGTGTGGTTCAGATTCATTATGATCTACCTGGAATTTTGAAGGAAAAATAAACAAACAATCAAATTTTAAATACAAAATAATCAACTTAAGATTTTTTAACAAAACTTACTGGAATGTTAATCTTATGTAAACCTGCTTCAGTCTCCAGCAATTTGTAGACATGTTGAGTTATTACCTTGATAAAAAGTATCCCTATTTTATTATTAAGTTTAAAGAAACTCCTTATTTTAATATAATAATATTATATAATACCGAAATTGAATTTTTGATGAGGGGTCGTTTGTAAATTATGTAAACTGTGTTTTATTTTTGATTATATATTCTCTAATAATTATGTCCACTTGCGATTTACTTATGTTATTTTTAATTAGCTACTTGAAATAGTATCAGGAAAATGTCACTTCAGCTTTAATATTATTTATAACTTAAAAATTCCATTAAAAAATTGTTGCATATTTTTTAAGTTGGCAATTTAAATAAACAGCTGACTGACAATTTTTATTAATTAATTTGCAACCATTTTTGTATATTTATCATACTGTCAGTTTATTCATTGCTAAATTTATCATACATTTATTTTGAATGTATATAAATGAAATGGTACAGCTGTGAAATTTGAAATTTAATGGACACATGGCGCCATCTGTTGGCACAGTAAGAAAACACTGGGGTAGATCGTTTTTTTTTTGTTCCTTTTGACATCAACAGGTTCAATAGATTATAATTTATATATAAATTAGTACATTATTATTACTTATATTAGAGTTTTGAATTTTTACATGGATTAGTTAGTGTTTTGTAAATTAATTTTCTTTCAATTTAAATCCAAATTATACAGTATATATTGAATAATTGATTTAAAATAACATGTATAACCATATAACAGGATAGTGAACTGTTGTAATTAACTGTATAAACAAATAATATGTATATTTTAACACTATTTATCCAAAATAACAAAAGTTTGTGTTTTCAAGTGTGCCGCGGCCATTAAGCCAGTCAGCCTCATCTAGCTAGTACACTGTATTGCACATGAAGTATAAAGAAAGTAAGAAATCTGGCCAAGATGCCATGTAAGAATATTGGTAGAAAACGTTGTAACAATTTAGGAGATCTTTTCACAGCATCCTCAGGGTACGTTATTACATTGCCGTGCTACAATGGCTCCATAAACTCGCACGTAAAAGTAAGAAATGGAGTGGAATATGTTTTTGATGCTACAGTTGATGATAAGTTATTTGAAACAAACCTCTCCTAAAGCTTCGTATCTCTTTTGATTGTAAGTCGCATCTTCTGTAACTGCCATTTCAAATGCCGAGTCTGTTTCGGTGTGTCTCATTTTCCCTTCTGCAAAACAATATACTTAATATACTGTAATATTTTCCTCTAATAATATAAGGAAAAATAGTTCTTTTTATTATGGAAAATCTATTATTCTCAATATGAATTTATGCAAATGTGATTTCTGTAGTACAGCTGTTATAAAATGATTAAATCACAATTTTTAAAACCATGGATATAGTAATTTATTATATTTTAATTCAATATATTCATTATTATTTTATAATGAGGATATATTTACAATAAAAATACACAATCATCTTACATTTATTTCGTATTAATATAATTATTTAATCCATTAAGGTGTGCAAATATGATACATATACTGCATTTCAACTCAAGGTTGCAGTAATTCCCTCTTGTTTTCTTGCTTTATGGAGTAAATCCTTACACCAAAAAACATTCCATTACACAAAGTTGATGGAAAATACTCAATAAACTTAATTGATGTTAATGTTTTAAAAATTCGACCTAAATATTATGTGAAATAAATTCTTGGCAATCATTGGAATGTGCAATCTTGAGTTGAGACGCACTATAATTGATGAATTCTTGTAAATAATCTCATAAAAATATAGTCCACCTTTTTAATAACAAACCAATAATAAATAATTTAAATATACATTGAATATGCATTGTATTTATATTTATGTTATTCAACAGAAATTAATTAACAAATATAGTTATTTATAGCCAAATTAAATTGGTATATATTGTGTCGCATAATTTATATATTTTATTAGCTTTTTAGTAACTATATATTTAGTGGTATGTAATATTAATAATTATTAAATACATTGTCAAATACATAACACAAAAAATTAATTACAAATCAAATTGTTAATTTTTTTATAATATAATAATACATAATTAAAGGAATACATAAGGAAAAGTATATTTTGCTGTTGTGTAATAACTGGTTTTGTTGTGTAACAATAAGCTTGTTTTGTATAATTCAGCATTTATTTATTAATAATAATAATTATCACCTTCATTAAACCTGTAATTAAATCCTTGAAGTGTATTAGGAAATTCCTCTGATTTCTCTGCACCATTTTTTCGCAATTTCCTCTTTGGCTGATCTCTTTTGTCGTCATCTGTTTAAATGTGAAATAGGTTACACATATATTTATTTACCAATAATTATATTTTACATTAATTTACGGTATTATTACGTGTTGCACAATTAATTTACTAACCATTGCCTTTTACATTTGCAGATTCCGGTTTCGAAGTTGATGCTTTTTCCGCCATCACAAGAAATGCTACTAAAATCGCAAGACTACCAATCGCAATTCGCCGAATTTTACAAACAACCAGTGAAACAACAATCCAACGGAATACACAGCTGTAAGTCACGGTTACTTAAATAATATTGGGGGCTGTAAGTGTTGTGAAATTGTAGTTGTAGTTTCCCTGTTTTTATATTGAAATGCGTACAGCACAAATTTATGACGTAGTTATATACAAGTTTAGGCCTATTTCGAATGTAATCGTAAAGATAAGCTCGTGAAAAATTGTGGTTTTATTCAAAGGAATTGAACTACAAATTCGGTCTATTTTTATCATTTTTTATCTTTTTATTCAATATACAATCTGATAATGAAATTGATTGCAGGAATATTTTGAAATTGATGTGGTTTTTGAAAAAGTTTCGGTTGACTACGACTTTGAGGCTATTAGATGAAGCGTTTTTGTGAATTGCGGATCGGGTTGATTGCAAGTGCGGATCGGTTTCTTATTTATTGCTGGCATTGAAAACGTACAACTGACGGCGCTTTGGCTTAGGGAAATTATGAAATGCCCGCTTTATTTGAATGGAAGATTTTGAATTTCTCATCTGTATTTTGTTTTATAATAACAATAGCTGCATTTTATTATTCATTTAGTGATACTAAAATCAATTCACAGTTTCCCTTTATAGATTTTGGGATAAAAACTAATTATTGTCCCATATCTTGAACTACTTTCAAGTATATTTGAAAAAGTTATATTTATTATCAATTCAATGTACTGTAAATGGAAAGTACATATTGTAATTAAAGGTGAACTGACAAGGTTTTGTAACACACCCTGGAAAAACTAGCATTTGATTACTGCTAATTTAGGAATATTGTCTGAAAATTTGAGGCCATTTGAAGCATTATTGCCATAGATATGAATTATTTAGTTTCATATCTGAGTAGTATACTTAGTAGTATGTTGTTAGATATGTACACTGGAGCGCCATTGAAAAGCTCTGCCATTGGCTGAAACTGCAGAGGAGCTTGGCCCCATTGGCTGAAAATTCCAAACAGGACACCGTGACACCAGCGCGGTGACACCGTCCTTCCGTGAAGCCCTCTTTAACTAATCCTAACTTTTTGTAACAATTTTTTAAAAAAGTTTTTTTTGCACCAATCGTATTATTGGCATCAATTGTATAGAATTACACACTTTCCAGGGTATGTTACAAAACCTTGTCAGTTCACCTTTAAGTAATTAGAGCAATTTAATCAACTTTTAATTAAATTACTTATATTTTTAATATAATTTCTGTTTAGAAAATTGCCAAAAATTATAATTTTCGATTTTAGTGAAGAATTCTTTGAAATAATGTTCATATTTTAATTTTTAAGTGTAGCTTAATTCTCAAACATTTCCTAAATTGCGTATAAATAATAGGCATGATTATATATCCATATATTATACATACAAAATATTCACAGTATTTTTTAAACCATATTCTTTATTGGGAAATTAAGCACAATCTATATAGCAGTGTTTCAATTGCATGCTCAACAACGAATTATGGTTATTACAGTGCAATAATATATCATGTAATATGGCTGTTACAATTATTCTGCATTTGATGCACATTTGAATATTATTTAACAGTTATTCAAGAATATTCAATTGTTAAATATCTCTACAAATGCCTCCAAAATGACAGTATTTCTTTGGTATCATTTTGGTTTAACTTTTGAACATGTCACACAAGAGTTTTTCCATGGGTGTATTTCCAATGGTTCTGTGAAAGAAAAGGGCTTCTACTTTATCGGATGGAATGTATCGCAAAGATGGCAACATGAGCAGCAAGCGACCAAATCTGTTAACAAAATGTCCACAAAGACATTAATATCATTTGCATATGTTGAATTAATGTTAAATTTCATTGAATACCGGGCAGGTTGAGAAGGGTGCTGAGTTCTCACATGTTGGCCCAGCATCACTTGAGCTTGATCCTGGAGATTTTCCACTTGCTGAGGATCTTTTAGTCCTCGAGCATCTGCAATATACATATAACATCATAGAAATACAATTGCAATGAAGTACCAATTGGGTTATTAGCATATGTACAAATTAGCCCATCGAACAGTGCTCAATGTACCCCTTTAAAGGAGAACTGACAAGGTTTTCGTTTACATCACCGATGTAAATGAAAAAACATCACCAACGGTACTCACCAAAATGAGAAGCTTGTTAAAAAAAAGTGGGCTCATTTAGAGCAATATTCAGTGTTGAAATGAATTATTTACGATAATATCGGCGGAGCAGGCCGCGGAGCACAAACGTGTTTATGGGAAGCCGTACGCGTCATTAGATGCCAGTAAAAATAAATGGAGGACGCGGAATTTGCTAACATCGTCGGGATCGACGACCGGCACAACAGGCGTTCTATACAGGACATTGTGACGCCACCACTATGACACCAGCACCTTGGTGACACCATGGCGTCACAATTTTTAAATATTCATAACTATTTCAAAAAAATGTTGACAGTAATTCCATTTGTGCCAATCGTTTTTTTGGCATCTATTCTGTTAGGGAAAACGTTTTGAGGGTATGTTGCAAAACCGTGTCAGATCTCCTTTAAATTTCAAAAGATTTACCAAACATTTACCTGATTTGAAGAGAACAATGGCCTTCATACATGCAAACTCGGCAGGGTCGACATTGACAGTTTTGAATCGATTCATGGTTTCTTGGAGAATGCGGACGTCTGAGAGGACATTGCAACTCTTGAGATGGTTGACACTCTGCGCATGCTCAGTAGTGGAAAATAATGGGCATGTCTCCATGGGCATGCACCATTGGACTGCGCAGAGCACAAACAGTTCACTCCATGCCTCTTCTAACAAGATCACCTGTAAGACAATGGGTTCCAATGAGATAATGACCATTTGGTAACTTTCTACAACCTAAGAAAAAGGGCGTCACATGTCAATTGTTAGAGTGGATTGAAAACTGGCAGTTATATAGGAAACTGGTTTTAGTTATGATGAAGAGAGGGCTGGAGAGTCGTAGCAGGGAGGTATGGCAACCGGTGTACAGGTCTTTGGTGAGGCCCCACCTAGAATATCGTGTGCAGGTATGGTCCCAATAGTATAAAAAGATGCTCAAGCATTAGAGAGGGTTCAGAAAAGGGGCAGCTAAACTGATCAGTGGGATGGGGGTTTATCGTATACGATATATATGAAGACCGTTTGAGAGAGCTTAAAGGGGCAGTCAACCCAAAAATGAAATTAATATGTGTTGTTCGCCTTGGAATATTATATCACTTTGCCATTTATACCCATGTCCAATTCGCTTTAGTTATTAAGAATTTAACCCCCAAACCACAAAATGTGGACGTGACAGCAAGCTCTTGTCCCTGTGGGGCCAAAAGAATCTCATTGGTTGGGAGGTTTGTGCTCGTTGGGTGAAAAACTATACTTCCTTACCAGTTTTATTTATGAATGATGGCCTATCCAAGCTGCAATCTTTAAAATCTACGTCGGTAACAGGCGCCCGGTCCAACCGTATTGCTGTTCCAACCACCGCTGCTACTCCACCGCGAAACTGAGGTGAAACGCACCCAACTGTCGTATGTATCCAGGCGCGACAGGAAATAGTTCCTGCTTAAAAACGTGTTTTCTGCCAAACAACGACTCAGTTCTCGATTCCAATGTCACTGGCCTAATATTGAACAAGTTTAATACTGTCCCGACCCGAGTTTTTTCCAATTGGCTGAGGAGAGTAATACAAGGGGACACTGTTTCAAATTGCTTAAACAGTGATCTCGGTTATTGATGGCTGGAATGGATTGCCAAGTGAGGTGATGGACGCGCCGACTGTGGACGTTGTGCCCAACGTGCACAATGACTTTCCGAACACCACATACTATGCTATTATATACTACTGCATGTTATACTATACCTGATCCCTGAAAGGGAGACTTGCAAAAGAAGGAAGGTTCTTGGCCCATTTGACGGCCATGAAGAGAAGCCTAGCTGATGTCTCGTAAATGGTCTCTTGGCCTGCGGAGTAAAGCCCACCATCGGAGTACGTGGCACTGGAGACAGCAGTTGATGCTGAATTCAAATTGGTGTTCATGTTGGAATTGCTATTCACTTGGACATGATGTCCATGTGACGAGTGGTGGCTGTGGGAATGTGAGTGCGAGTGCGAATGCGAATGACGCTCCGAAGGTTCATCGCTTGTGACATCAATGTTGTCATCTGCATACAGTAAATAGATTAACTGCAAGATACTATACAAAGTCGAGTGAGGATATGGGATGAATGAAAGAACTTCTCGGTTGGTAAATACCATCATCAGGTTCGAGTTTTGCACAACTGTCTGCGGTCACCAGTCCGCTTATGAATCGATGATGGTTGTGCGGAGGAACAAACACTCCAACGGCCACTGTAGATGATGAACTGGCATCATGTACACCAACACTTCCGGTTGTGGTCAAAGCAGCACTTCGCTCATTCTCCATTTCAGCCAGGGTTTCTGGCCTGATGGTGGCAGTGTTGCGTGGCTGCCTCTCGTTCTGCACCGCTGCATTACAAATAATGCTCAAATATAATGCTTGGCTCTTATCGGCCATGACATTTTAACAATTGGGCCTTGTATTAAAACAGACTTTCCCAGAATTATCTTTGTATACTTTTTGTACATCAAAAGGTGTATAAGCTATACAGTTGGTGCAAACTGAGAGCGGAGTTAGATAGGAATACATTCAGTTTGTGGCATTAACATAGGCTGAACCTTTCAAAATGTTATTTTGTAATATTTTTCTGCATGTGAGGTGTTAAATAACTACTGTATTTTTTGAAGTTAATGGTTTTCATTCAGTACATCACAAATGCTAATAATAATGAGCACTATTTTTTTTATAATATTGTCTTTTAAAGAATCTGGCATCAATTTAGGAATTTTTATCCCCTTAAAATGACTGTTCCAGAAAACCTGCCTAAGATGAAAACATTGTTCGGTCCCATGGGTTTCCGTTACTCACAGGTTTTACTAACCATTGTGTGGATGAGAACTACCATGAAATGTGTAAATTCAGCATTTTTTTAAATTCTGGCTATGAATTAATTACTACTTTTCAGTTAGCATATGCTGTTGGTGCATGGAATAAGTGACATTTGAATTTGTAAAGATAATTTTGTGAAATTCTGTATTTTGCCACATACATCTAGCGGGCCACTTGTCCCACAGCAACAACCGGCCATGGCCCGCTACATTCCTGTAACTCATGATTTCTAAGTGGGAAAGGGGAAATTTATTTATATTATAGAAGAATATTGGCCTGGTTAATGTTAATTCCCATGTATTAATTAAAACGAATCTTTTCCTGTGGAAGTTTGCATGGAATCCTTATCGGTCAATGTATAATTGAAGTGCTATATGATAGGGCTGGAGAAATAGTCTTGTATAGCAGGCCTATGTATAGGCACAAATATAAACCTAATTTGCCAAGTCTGTATTCACAAGTTTCCGATTACATTTCATGGGTCATATTGGTCCAATACTTTATGCTACAGAATTAACAGTTGTTTTCAAAAGCAAACAGTTCTAGCTGTTAGTAAGGTGTGTCCCAGATAATTTTAGAACTCCACATTTAATTATGTATGGAAATGTATGCATTGAATGAACATCAAAATAAACACTGCATTCACATCATGTGCCCTACATGCATGTCAATTTATGCAATATTCAACAAACTACAAATCAAAATGAAAAATATAAACTGGAATTTGGGCTGTTCCGTAAGATTATGAACTTGCAGTCGAAGTCCATGCAGTTTTCTTGGTTAATGTGATGATTTATCCTATATGAAGGTGCGTCACAAATCAATGATGCTAAACAATTAAGAAGAGTAAATTACATCTACCATCAAAACGTTTCTTAGTGGAACGTGAAGTGCGAATAGAAAGCCAAATTCTGGTGGAAAACCTAAAATCACAAGAAGGATGCAAAGCAACATTTTTTGTCAGACAAAATTTGCAAACCCTGGGATGCATATTCCACCAGAAACTATACACAAACCCTCAAATCAACGCAGGACAGGGTTTTTGCGTTGATTAATTACCCTACTGGGCAAAAGTATGGCAAGATGTGAATTCTGTCTATAGAAGGCTGCTAAATATGTTTAAATATAATAAAACCGGCTCTATCAACGATAAAAATAAATTAAGGATGGCAAAGAGGAACCATTGCCCAACACCTGTCAGCATTTATTCATTTACGAAACAACTACAATTCTGAGAAATCAAAGGAAATGTAAGATGTGTGTGGGACATAAATTTCACAACAGAGATGTCTGCATGGGGACAAAAGTTTGGCAACTTGACGTTTGTACGGTTGGGTGATGCAATTATGCTGATTTCAGTAGGTCTGCCAGGCAGTTCGTGAATTAGTTGTTAACAAGTGGCAAGACAACCAATAAAAGGTTAAAATTGCTCAGGAACTCAAGCTCAGTGTGTCTGCAGTATAAGTAGAATTGTTACAAGATATACTTGTAAGGAAATGGGACACTGTAATGTTTTGCCAAGATGTGGCTGAAAACGTGCAACCAACAAGGTAGAAGACCGGCATCTTGTGCGTTCCTCATGAAAAGATACATCAACACAAATCACAGCAAAATGGAATGCAATTACAAAGAAAGGCCTTTCTGCAAAAACTACATGCAGGCGCTTGAAGGAACGTGGCTTCAACTTTCATGTAGCTGTCAAGAAACACCCTGCTAAAATGATTAAGAAAAGACTGATTTGGGCCAAGGTGCATATAAAATGGACTGAACAACAATGGCAAAATGTCATCTTCAGTGATGAAGCAGGTTCTGTTTATTCAATGATGGACACCACAATGTGTTACGGTGCAACAGAGAGCAGTATCACTCTTGGTATCACCCAGCTCATGTTTCCACCCAAGTGAAATTCCCTCCAGGTGTCATGCCCGGTGTTTAGCACCATTTGTGCTTCTGGTATAGGAAGTCTGCATGTGTTTCATTACCGGCAACATAAATAGCCAGCGATATGTAGTGCTAATGGGTGATCATCTCATTTCAACTGGACAACATTATTTTGGTGATCAGAAATACACATATCAATAGGATGGAGCTTCATGTCACACTGCTAAAATCACGATGTGTTGGTTTGAGGAACAAGATATCCCTGTTCTGAAGTGGCCAGGCAATAGCTTGGATCTTAATCCTATATTGAAACAATATGGAATGCAATGAAAAGAGCTGCCCGGAAAACAAATCCACAGACAGTGGCCGATCTGAAGACAGCAGTTAAGGATGCTTGGTGTACATTCACACAAGAATACTGTGAAAACCTTGTAAAGTACATGCCACATCGTGAGCAGGCAGTAAACAATGCCAAATATTAATTTTGGGATTGCCAAACTTTTGTCTAAAAAAACTGATGTTACTATATTTATGTCCTATACGAATCTCACATATTTTATTTCTCATAATTATAGTTTCCTAAATAAATGAAAGCTCACAGGTGATGGGGAGTGATTCCTCATTATCACCCTGTATTTATTTTGGTCGCTGATAGAACAGGTTTTTATTATATTTAAACGTATTTAGCAGCCTTCCAGACAGAATTCACATCTTGCCATATTTTTGTCCAAGAGGGTAAAATAGAGATTTCAATTGAAGCTAGTACTATTGTATTCCATCCCTTGACTTATAGGTATATTGTGTGTTCATAATTTTACGGGACAGCCCAAATTCTGGTTGCATAATTTGACAGGCATGTATGGAATATGATGTGAATGCATGCACAATGAATTTTAATGGTAATTCAACGCATACATTCCATACAAAATGAAATAGTGGAGTTCATAATTATATGAAACACACCTTAGTTATGTATCTTATTGGTTTATAATCAACTATACATTTGTAAGGGAAAAATTCATTTTACATACAATCCAAGATGAACATATGGATATGGAATAGTGATCATGTTGTGATAAATGTGTGTTAATTCTCAACCTAAGACTATATCTATATCCACGAATGAGCTACTTAAATGTACAAGGAGACTCTTATTTCTTCGCAACCGTTTGAGATAGGTGGTCAGTTGTTATAGAACGAGCCGAAATACGTAGTGTGGGAAAAGTTCCTCAGTTTTCCGGACATTAGCTTAGCGGCCATAAATAGGTTATTTTTCTGCAGATTTTATTTCAATTTGAAAATAATAATTTTATTATTATTGCTATACTTACCATCCTTGTTCATGCCCATTTGGAGACACTTTTTGAGCCTGCAGGCTTGACATTGGTTGCGGTGAGCCTTGTCAACCACACAATTTCCGGTACCAGCTTGACATCTAGAAAAAGCATCATTCCATGTAGATTTGCATATACATTGGTCAGATCAGATTTTGCATTTAGAAAATAAACCGGAGACTATATTTAGATTTTTGGAAAAGGGCCAAGGTGTTTGCAAATAATGTAGGCCTAATCTTTTGCATAAGGCTTGTCCAGAAAGTGCAAATAAAATCTCCACAATCTATAACAAATTGAATGAACATATCCTGCCTGTAAATGAGTTTTCTGCGGACACTTCGCTTGAAGAATCCACTGCAGCCGTTGCACGCCAGGATGCCGTAGTGTTTGCCACTCGAAGTGTCTCCACAAACGACACAAGTGAGGCCTGGAGAAGGTCTCTTGGCCGGAGATGGACCACCACCTCCTCCTCCTGCATTCACACCCAAAGCCCCTGGACCTTGCGCACCAACTGCAGAGCTCTGCGGTGCTAGTAGAATAGGTGCTTGCTGACATCCTACTGCAGAAGACAGATGCGAATGATGGCCATAGTGTTCTTGCTGATGGTGGTGGTGGTGGTGTTGTCGTATAAGGGCATGGTTGTGCCCATGTGTGAAGATGTTAGGTGAGGGTGAACGGGAGCATGAACGGGAACGAGAACGAGAACGGGAGCGGCTAAGAGCGATTTCGGTGCCGATTGCGAGTCTGGATGGTGGTGGTGGACTCTCTGGGGTGGGACTTCTCGAGGAGGAAGAAGACAGATTTGCACCAGCAGGTGGCGGACTTGCAGAGATGGATCTGGAATCTGTGCAAATGCATGTAGAAAGAGATGGCGAGAGAGGAGGAGGGTTAGAGTTGGAGGAGAGATTGATAGATTGAGGGAATTAATCGGTAATGGGGGTGCCAATGTTATTTGCCTGCCCCCAACTCTATTTCAGGGGTTATGCCATCCAAGCGCTTTCAATAGAATTAAACGAGCATCTCGACCGACTTAATCCCCAATTCATCTGGCCAACTGCGAACTAGTCCCCCCTTTCCGCCGATATAGGGATCGATAACCTCAAAACTGCAGCACAGAGGCGGATCCAGATACAGTCACGTGACTGTAATGACGTAGCAGTGGTGCAGTCAAAATTTCGAACGTACCATCTGATGAGATTGTCTATACCTTGGTCTATACAGTGCAAAGGAAGTTGTCTGCATGCAAACACGTGCAGAACCAATTTGTGGGAAAGGAAATTATTCCAAATTAATTAACTGTATGTTAACCCACACTGTCAAAAAGCTACTTAAATGTTAGCAATATATTTACTACCCAGGATAATGATGCGCTTCACTGCAACGCATCCCTGTTTGTGTGCCGAACTTGCTGGTGGGCAGCAGCAAAACTGAAATGGCGATTACTCCTTCATTTTACGACCAATTTGTAATCTGTTTGCACCAACGTGTTCACGATAACGTTGTCTTCGTTTTTGTAATTTACACTACCCACCTATCACATCAGCTGACAAAGTTAGAATTTGTTTGACCTTGAAGCCGTGGTCCAAGGTCATGTGCGATATGATTTTTGGAATCCTCACCAGCCATTTCCTATACACTTGTTCAACTTCAGTAAAGCTATCTCTAATTACCATTCCATCGTTAAATCAACATGATGGACTTTTGTATCACCCTGTATATTGTATCAGGGGTCTTTGCAAGCGAATGAGCATGTTGGGTGGATGGTCGCAATCGCGCATGCGTGATATTGTATCACGAAGCCCCATTGGCGATTAAGGTCTTAACTTGCCCTAATACCACGCGTTATTGATTCCGCTTGTGCATGCTGATCCTTCAAATCCCGGTCACGTGATAGCCCCGCCCCAAAGTCTGGTCACCTGATGTCGTCACAACATAAGTCTTAACTTGTGCGCAAACAGAAGGTGCGTGCTCACATACATCCTATATCCCTTGTTCCATACAAAACGGTCATATATAGTTAAACTTGTCATCGAAAACTTTGAAACCTGTGAAAGCTGGAAATCTTGAAATTGTGCAGCATAATTATACACATAGTGTACACAAACCTAAAGCTGGCAAATATTATTCTGAATCAAAAATTCAAATTCTATTAATATATATCTAATATATCTAATCCACTCTTGATATGACAGAATATTTTATAGTGGCGGATAAAAGTCCCCCTTGTATATTATTATTGAATCTAATCTGCTAAAGGCGAAAATAAATGCTGAAATTAATAAAAATGTTTTAATTAATATAATAGGCAAAAATTGTATTTTAAAGGTGATTTGAAGAAGTTTTTGGTCGACATCCGACCAGATAGTAAAAAATTACGCCTTAAATTAGCAACATTGTTGTCAACTGTGAGCACATTTGGTGTACTATCTTCGCTCACA
>JAQFZQ010000671.1:0-28385 GCA_034696005.1 Glomeris marginata | reverse complement strand
ATGATTATTTGTGATTTTATTTGTCGATTTTCACAAACAAATGATTGTGTTAGGATTCGCTGTCAGTTCACCTTTAAACGAAGACATTTACCTGTAAAAAACAAGACACATCCTGCAAAAGTCACATGCTTTGCAACTTATTACATGTGTATAATGTACACAAGACAAAGGTGACCATTTTCACAAAGGTAGAGTAATAAGTCACTTAACATTTAAAAACCAACTCGATAATAAAAATGCAGCTACTTAGGGTTGTGAAGAATTCTTATGTCGATAGTTTTACTCACTTTAATTGTCTTTTTGGGGGATGAAAACGGTTTGAACAGGGAAAGGATTAGGGTACAGAGAAAATAGAAAGAAGATTCTCTTTCGCCAGTACATAGTGAAACTTGTAAAGAAAAAATCACCTGGTCTGGTTGTAGGAGAAACTTGAAACAATCGACATTTGACCTCGGATCCGATTCGTTCAAGTCACGCTCATTGGTTTATTCACTCCACAGAAACAAAACGGATTTTTTTTAGAAAAGTGAAACACCGCTGACTGAAGGTCCGGAAAATTGGATAAACCTCGAGCGGGAAAATTGGGTGAAATAAAAGAGAGGGAATTGCACACAGACCCCATTTGAGAAATTTCTAACTACCACATGACGACTTTATCTCTCTCCTCCTATTCACTAAATAGCACAAAAATGTGCAATAATTTTGTGTTGCACCAAAGTATTGTTCGAAGTCATCTGACCTCGAATTGTGTTATCCTGCTCGTCAAATACAACAACAACCACCAACCCATCTTCCTGGTGTTTGGCTCTTTTTCAACCTTCAAACCAGTAGCATTTTTCCAACATGGTTTTCATACTATAATAATGGTGCATGTCTGGTCTATATATACGTATAGTAACACAGATAGGCGAAAGTTTGGTCCGGAAATAAACGAATGGCAGCTATATATTCCTCCAAAAGCCCCTTGACGGAGGTTTGTGGTCCAAAAAGCCCCAAAAAAGTTGCAATGAAGGGTGCAAACATGGGTGCAACACTGGCCCCAATCCCTATGTTGAATCAAGGTTGAATAAACAAAATGGCCCATCTACAAGTTACATATGGAACATATTGATATGATAGCTGTAGTGCTACTCTTCATTACTGCTCAACTCTCTTGAATTAAATTTTCTCTTATAGTGGACAACTTTGATGGTTTCAATCATCGATTTCAATAATGTACAATGATTAGAACAGATGAATTAAAAACTTAGAAAAAGGAACAATTAGGTTTACAGTGAAATAATTCCTTTACAATCAACTTCAGCAGACACAATTTATTAAAACAGACTGCTATAAAAATATCCAGTCACAAAAATGCCCTAAAGTTAATAGCAAAAGGTCCCAATGACATTTTAAAAATTAAACATACAAAACTTTCAATTGCAATATGCAATATGTTGGGAATACTGTATATTTTATAGTGGGTTGGCTTAGTGACAAATGAGGCCACCAAATCCAGGTGGTCCTTGTCTAGGTACTTATTCCAACAATGGAGGTATGAAGGTCCTGTATTTTTCCATACAATTCCCCCAAGTTTTAACCCTGTTGTAATATTACAGATTATATGTAAATTAATGCAAAATAAAATCGTTCACAAAATGTAAAAATGCATATTGATCAAGTTGTTGACAACTTGATATTTGTAGGGTACAATTTGGCTCGAATTTGCTTTAAATTAAAGGGGAGAAAAATAGACAAACATCAATACGGATGTAACATTTTGGTGAATTGTAGGAGCACATATTGCACAAGTGTGATGAAAAGCGTCAGACATCGTTGTTTTTAGCGCTTCAACTTGCGATTACCATCAATGATTTATCGGAACAACGTTTGACACGCCTTCAAACTACACCATACAAACTCAGTAGCACCTGGTCCCACCCTCCCCATACACCCTTATTCCTCACACCATCACCACCACCACCACCTTGAGGCCACAAAATCTAGGGTTAAGGCCATCCAAGAGGGGGAAACAGGGCATTATTAGTTGCACCCTTGGCCCTTCACTAATCACTCTCCCGGAGGTATACTAAATTGCCATCAACTCCACTATTTTTCAACCAGAATCGCTTATATCTGCCATCTTAGGGAAATTTTCTTACAAATCACACAGCAATTTGCACAGTAAATTGCATGCTCTTATCCAATTTAGAATGTTGACTTCCTATGCATATATTATACCATATATAGTCATTATTTATATTGAGTAAACTGTAATGGAATCTGAAGCTTAAAATACAAAATTAACTTTAATAACAAATAAATATAAATTGCAAGAAAACAGCACAACACAAGTTTAAATTTAAACCAGTATTGCATTAGTAGATCGAATTGCCAGTGTTCTGCATGACAAACATATTTGCTTCCAAATTATGACATTGCTGAATGTGTAATGTTTTTTGTACACAGTATACAGTTTTCATAAAATATTTGGTTAGAAAATCACTTTCTCTTCATCAAATGCCTATTTTGCATAGATTAAAGAGTGTTATTTTTGTTTTGGGTAGTAACACAGTAGAGGTATAGGTAGACTATAGCGAAAGCAATGTTATTTTATCGTGATTTCACTTTGAAAGAGAACTAAATCCACAAACACACACACAGACACTTTTGTATTCTGTAACCTAAGAAACTCTTTTTCCAATACAAAGTGTCATTCATGGAAATCAGGTTGAACATCATCACTGCAAATTTGCATCTGCTTTTGAAAAACTGTTCAGCTTGAAATCAGCAAAAGAACACGTTAAACAATTGAATTCAGCTTTCCATTAGAATTTATTTATTCAAATGTATATTCTCTTCAACTGCTTCAAACACAACCTTTAAATGATGGCTTAATTGTAGGTCAAAACCAATACAAATTTAATGTCAACATGTAATTAAATGCAAAAACTTGCAATTAATAAATCTCATTAACATAAATCAGTATAATTTTATTACTAATTCATAACCTAAATACATTAGTAAGGAAATTGCAGCTAGTGAATGAATGAAATGTACAATGCAAACCATCCGAATTTCCAGAATGTACGAATGAAGATTTTAATTTTATGATCACTTATTTTTCCAGAACATGAGCTGCTTTCAGTATAGTGCTGCTGTCATTTTGGGAAACCTATGTCCGGAAGAGGGATGTATATGATGGGAACAAGTTACCATCGAAACGACCTCGAGTTTGTCAACGACCTGTGAGGTGCACAGACCCAAAAGATTTGGCCAGAGTTCCAAAGATGGCCTCATGCTGAAGCATTTTTGTAGCCCTGGGGGGTGCCCCTGTGCACCTCAGTCCCCTACCCCCACCTTATATATATGTATGTACCTGTTGCCGAAATGCTGCGAGGCCACGAGGGAAGTGAGCACCACCACTGTCATTGCTGTAAAATGGCACCGTGGACTGTCAGTCAGGTCACCCCTGTGGGGTGTCATCCATCCCTTCAGGCACTTGGATGTACGAAATCACTAAAAACCTCATTTCGTTGCTATCGACATACCACACAATGTGATTCGTCATTCCACTCATTTCAAAGTGCAGTGTAATTAACTTACATGGAACTCCGAATCCGTCTTCCAGGTATACAGCTTGCAAAACGTCTGCAAAATAACAAATTAACACCAGTCACACACACCTGCGTATATGAAAGTTATAAGCCCCTAATGACCTTGAACCAGTATCGTCCTTGATCATCCGTGGCTTTAGGTCAATTTGAAAGTGAATTGGAATTTGGAAAATGTAGGTTACAATTATGTGCTAACTTTGCTATAGCAGGTGATACAGCACATAATTGGGCACTATGGTGTAATAAAGTTTTGAAGGGCACCAGGATTTTGGGGCAGAAATATCCAAGAGATACTAAAATTAGAAACGGTTGGCACTGCGCGGTTATAAAAATGTCAATGTTAATAATAGCACAGGATACACTATTCTGGGTTTGAACATGAAAAATATATAATTAAAATTGATGGAATGCAAACTATAATTAGTTTCATTTATTAAGATGCTCTTGAATTACCGCCGCACAAATTATATGAAATAATGGCTGCAATTTGATACACCAATTTCAATAGAGCAAATATAATATTTGATAAATGGCTTGTTTTTATTTACTCTGAAAACTGTACAATGTTTTGGTTTATTGCACGGAAAAAAAAACGATGAAATATTGTAAATAATATACAGTAAGTTCAAGGACTTGGCTTTAAGGGCTGTACTACAAGCAAGTGTTTTGTTTAAGACTTAAAGGTGGCAATGGAATTTAAGCCTACATTGAAGAAGAGTGCTGCGTTGGGCGTAAACGACATGACTGTTGCAATTTTTGGAGGAAGGGTGGCTGGAATTTGATGTGGCCCCCTCTTCCTCCCTCTCTGGTGGAGTGCATGGCACGCAAACATCCACCATCCTGCACCACGACGTCCGCAGGAATCGGAGATGTGGCCCGGTGGTCACCACCATCAGCCACTGCCACCAAAACACCAACCTGAATCACCATAAGAGCCCTCTTCAGATCCATCACCATTCCGGATGCATGCCACTAAATGCCACCTAAAAGTGTTGCACAATCTATAATAACTAAACCTTCAACTGCAAAGCGTCCAAATATTGTTGCCTTCAAATTCAATTTACATTTTAAAACTTTGTAATAAATTGTGCAAAAATAATTTCAGCATCATGAAATACATTATATATGTTGTCTTGTTCAATATTTCTCAACGGTATTCAATCATTTGACGTCAGAAGATATGGAAAATTTACAATTGCCCTGCCACGTATAGTAGTCAACTTACTTCTGTCACCCACTGTAAGTAAATTACGCGAAAGGCTGGTGCACGACAAAATATGCAAAATCCAGAATAATTCCAGGAAAATTAGGACGTTTTCGATTTCCAGGATATTTCCAGGAATTCCAGGTCGGTAGGCACCCTGCCAGGATTGCATAAAATTTGCATTTTTCAAATTTGCATTTTATACACCACATGTATAAAGGAAGTCTTTCAAGGTTCAACTATTTAAAACATCATTCTGTCAAACATATATTTAATAATATATATAGCAGAATTTAGACAGAAATTTTGTATAAAGCAACTCGAAAATTCAAGGAAACTGTACAATTCTGCAATGGAAAATCATACTTTTTTTTGCATTATGTGCATCCAAAAATGTCAAGTTATACAGTATAATCACCGAACTTCAGCTTTCAGCATATGAATTTAGACTGAATGTCTATGGAAAGTCAGATATGATCTAAATTTGCACCTTCAACAGGTTTCTGTACACCTATAATAGCACTTTATCATTAGATCTAAATTGTTATTAGATTTAGTGGCTGTTTGCAACACCTGCATTTACACTAATATCACACTGGATGATATGCACTGGACACCTGGCCCACCTGTCAGGCTAAATATTACGTAATATGTAGGCTTACTGTGTGCCTATATGAGAATGTAGTGTGTCCAAATAAGGTGGGTGGCCACGTGGGCAGCTTCGCTCCGATTGGCAGGCACCGGAAGCGGATGTGGCTCTGACGCCAGATAAACCTCGCCCAAAAATCGCCACGAACATTTTGCGAGCAGGAAACTCCCATAGACTTCCGTTCATGATAGGCACGCTTCAACAGGGTCGCTAGTCACATGATAGCAAACACAAGCAAAACACTCAAAAACTCCAATAGACCATTTTCAAAATGTTCATTACAAACCAAAGGTGTATCTATGATCTTCGAGATTACTGCAAAATAGTGGAAAATAGTGTTCCAAGGGGAAATGACCCCCAAAGGGCAGGTGGAATTATGTTTTAAAAAACCAGAGGTTGCTGATCCTCAAACCATGCAAGATGTCGTCGTGGTTGAAAATACAAAATTCCAAGACTTTCCATGACCTTAATTCTTAAAAATCCTAATGAAGTTAGGACATTTCTATACATTTTTCCATTGCCAATTTCAAAATTGTATGACAGTAATACCGTTATGATGCATGCACCATATTACTTACTATCAACTTGTGTATGTTGACCACTTGCGGTTCCAAATAATCCGGTCAACTTTAGTAAGTGGTCAACACATTTAAAAATGCATAGAAAAAGAATGTATAATAGTAAGGCAACACTAAACTGGGGATTACATCAAAACATGAAGTCATTTGGCAGATAATGTCGGAACAAACCCCTATATGACCAGGAATTGCAAAATAATTCATGCCTGGGCATTATTCCTTATCTCTTTTATCATGGTGTCAAATTACAGGACAGGAAATTGTCAAGGGAGCAATTTTATTTTTCACATTTGATTTCTTATAACAGCTTGGTACTATAAAATGTGGTAAACATTTAAGGTCCGCAGGTGGTCAGATTAAAGAGGGCCACCCCCATGTAAATCTTATGGGACTTTTCGGTTTCATGGAAAAACGGTCAGCTTTGTCAGGTGCGGTCAGCTTATTGCTTCCTAATAAACTTATGGGTTACCCTAGCTGTCTAGGTGAAAAAGTTATTACCTAATAAGTTTAGTCGCAGAGAAAATGTTGATAAAAATGTCCAAAAAACTAAAATGAACGATACACATGCAATTTTAAATTAATGCAAAAATAAAATACCATGCATGGTGTATGCTTGTTGATGATAATTGCTGATGACATAGATAGCAGCTAACATATCAGATTATAGTGAGGAGTCAATGCATGCATTTAGTAAAAATAAGTTCTATTTGACGAACTTAAATTGATACTGCCGGTGGGGCATATTTGAACATATAATTTGCAACACTATATGATAAAACAAAAACAGACGTCGCAAATTCAACTTAGTTCCTCCAAATAAGACACTTGTATGGAACATCTGGTATTCAGATGAAACATGTCTTAAATTAAGACTGTTCTCGTGTTATTTTATAGTGAAGTTTTCAATTCTGATGGATGTTATTTAATAAAATAAGCCATATCTTATGCATAGTTGCATCCAGCACTGGTTGGGAATCCCCCACTCAAAATCTTTGGAGGATTTGACATTTCCTCTTACATATTGTGGTATTTCAATAGAAAAAAATATTATGTTCAGTGAATATAACTTTTATCAAATTAGACAATCTGATTTGGACCAGTTGTCAAGTTGAGAATGTCCATTCGTTGCGAGCAGTTTAAACGACCTACTCAATAAACTACAGCATGCACTAATGGTGAAAGGCCCCAACACTCAGTCAAGGTTATTTATTAGTGGAACATGCCATTTGAAAACAAGACGAAAAAATAGATGAAATTCCATGCACGTTTCTCCCTATTACAAGTTATTATTTGTGTCATCACACCTCGAGATGAGAAACAAGCATTAAGAGAAGATAAAAAGAAACAATTGGGGTGGTGAAGTAGGCCTATTTTCGATCAATCGATCAATGGTCCGTGTGAGTGGGTTATTTAGACGATTTTAGGCTTATCTGTGCAATTTAGGGCCCAAAACGGCCCACGTGACGCCCCTTAACCCCCTTCAACACCGCAGGTGGTCTATTTAAGTACCGATAGACCTGCAATTATCGACTTTGCAATTTCGGATATCGATATTTATATATCTATATATATGTATACGTGGGAAATGCAAGGAGGGAAATGCTCGAAAAGTCCTGTCAAGTAATTAATTTATTCAAGATCAATTCAGAAATGTTTCGCGCAAAAGGTTTATATTTTTAGCAATAAAACGAAAGTTCAACAAAATCATTGACTTTATTCCCAGAATTTTTGATTGCAGTAGGCTTATTACTAGAATTACATCAGGAATCTCTTAAAATATAAGTAATACAATTAAATACCAAATGTTTTTAAGTTTCACTATGCAGATTTGCATTTAGTATAGGCAGAAATTAATTTTCACTGTATGTGAGAGCTGAAATAGGTTTATTTCTGAAATAATTCATTCGCAATAAGATATATTTTTACTTATTTTCTATTTAGAAAAATAATTAAGATTTTAAGAAAATTCATCAAGTATAAATTTATTCAATTTGTATATGTTGCTCGCTTTAAATACCAGGTGGCGCTCTGTAAATGGAACAATACGCTCTTGATCCGCAGCACTTTTCGCAGAGCCATCTGGTATCGAAAGTGAGAGACATTTTCGGTTTATTTAAAACTGTTGCATGTCATATTCGATTTCTTTATATAGTATATGTATCAATAAATATATGTCTAAAATGTAATAAAATGTATGTATAAAAATATTTCCTATAGTTTAATTTTAGTATGGAATGTTAATAATTATAACCAATCCAAACTAAGCATTTTGTTAAACTTGAAATATAAAAATCAAATCACTTACGTAAGTTATCTTGTACAAAATTAGTACACTTTAGCCTATATTGCGAGGCCTAAAATGTAATAGGGTATATAATTTGAAACGGCAAGAAAAGTTTTACGGAATTATAGTTGTTATATTGGTTATAAAAACAAATTAACCCGTAAACATTTCCACAATTTAATGTATAGGTTTACAACACAAACTTAATTTTGGAAGAAATGTATTTTTTACTGCTTGAGGTACACAACATTGTTTTATTTTAATGTTTATTTAATGAATGCTATAGTTTATCGATAGCATTTCTCTATTTCAAGCATGATAATCATTAATTACTTACACCTTCAATGCAGAACAAGTTTCACTGGATTAATTTTGTTTATGTGTTCAACCATTATGAAAGAGAAAGATTTGCGTTTTTCATTTACTATATAATCGACTTTAAAAATACTTGTCTTACTTTTCCGTTATTTATTATTATACTAGTGGAAAATAAATGCTAGTAGGGGGTGTTTGTAATCCCCAACCATGTCCGTCATTTATTCGCTATAGCACAGCAGGAAGTCAAATCCGTTTTCCGATAGTGTAATAAATTTTCCAGAAACTGTCAAGAAAGTTAAACATCTAGGTCGAAAAACCAAATCCTTCAAAAATCATACAAACTGCATGTTATAAATTTACTGCTTTTTAATAATCAAAGTTTGTTATTACTAAAGGTATCTAAATTTAAGACATCTATAAATAATTCAATACCTCAAATTTATATAAAGTTTGCATTCAAGCAAAAGGCAGAATTTTAATTGGTCGCTAGGGATATATTTTTTCTATTCAATGGAGTGAATATCAAAACAAATTCAATCAGATTTAGATCTGGTCAGTGAATAATAGAGTAGCTGCAGGAGAAATATGTCCTGAATTAAGAGTAATAAATTTAATATAATACAAACTTAGTGAAATTTCATGTATAAAATATGCATGTTCGATAAATACCAACTTCAATTTTTAAATTGCTTCACATTTCAGTAGATAATAAAATATAAATCTCAAGAATTATAGGCTTCCAATATATAGGCCTATTACCATTACAAACAATAATAAATGTAAAGTTTGTTGTAATTTTCATAGAATTCCCATGCATTTTGGCTAAATGTATATAAAACAATGCATAAATACATATTTGCTACATTAAAATTGACACTTTCAGTATGTTGCCATGCACAACTATAAACTTGCCGCAATTCCACATGCTCAATTTAACACAGATTTCATCTGTGAAAATGACTATTATTATTAATACAGAGGCGCAAATCGCTCCTTTAAATTCCATATTTCAAAACACATCTCTTACCCTTTTCAATAGACAACTGTTAACATGCAGTTGTGTACCTAAACGTGAAAACGTGCCTATTTACTTTGCAAAATATAGGACACACACTGTTGAAGTGCAATTAAATGCAATTACATTGGCGCTTTTCAAATATATGCCCCTGTGCTTGCCTGCAAATTACATGGTATTTGACAACTAGGTGGCATTGACATTCGTCACATTAGAAATATGGACATTTAGTGCCTAATAATTATATTATTTTAACGTTTGTGTGTACATGGGCTATACACTCACACTGCAAGCAAGGTGCAAGAGGAGGGTGAGAAGGAATTTGCAGCCAAGGCATTGTGGGTGTGTCGTATTGCTGGAGGGGGACCACAAACAGGTATATAGAAAAGAAGAAAAAGCAGAAGAAGAAGAAGAAGAAGTAGAAGTCGGCGCCCTGCAGTCTATGCTGTTCGCCAGGTGAGAAAAGTAACAACCACAACCCAACCTACAAACGCCTTTTCCCAAATATACTATCAAGAAAAACCGAATGCCAGTGTGATTCATCGCCAAACTTTTCCAATATTTCACATTATTTTAACCCGTGAAACATGCCTACAACACCATGCAATGTTCCAGGGGTACTCCTGAACAAGTCTTCTAAAAATACCTGCCCACACTGTAAAATAAAGGTACAACTAAACCATGTAAACACATCCCCCGACTTAGGAATGCAATTCGTTGCTGCGAATCTCTTCGTAAGGAGAATTTTTTCTAGTAAATTAAAGGTGAACTGACAGGGTAAAATTTTCAATACCAAATCGGTGGAAAATATTTCCATGGGATCACACCGTTTATCAGCAATATACCTGAATTTTTGAAATTTTTTCGTCGATTCGTTATTTTTGTAAAAATATCCGAAGTTTAATAAAATCGGCCACCGGAACGTCAATCATAATACTTATAGTAGGTATGCTGTCATTAGCGGAAACAACAATGACCTCATGCCCAACTTGGCCTCATTGGCTGAATGGGCTGAAGCCACCTGGCCCAACCTGCAGTCGCCGGTTAGCCAATGGCGTGTGGTTAAAGTTTCCCCATTTGAATTTAAATAACTCCTTCAAAAATTTTCAAACAATTATTTTAATGGAACTCATAGTTCTAATTTAACGTTCAAAATCTACAGTTTTAATGGCATGGGACCTTACAAAACCGTGTCAGTTCACCTTTAAAGTTATCATAAATCCAGTGATTTAATGGAAAATTAGGGATTAATTCCATGGGCTCTGAATAGCACTATAGGAATATTAGCACAATTATTATAACACCATGCAGAAAACAACACAAAACTGTAATTAGGGATTATTTCTTTATTAATTATAGGGTATGCTATATTGAAACCTGTGAACTTGACCACTCTTACATCTAACCACCTGACAAAGTTGACCGTTTTTTCACATGGAACCGAAAAAGTCCCATAGGATTTACATAAGGGTGACTCTGTTCAATCAGACCACTCGTACGTATACATTGAATGTTTACCATATTTTATAGTAAGCTGCCATCTCTTTATAATATGTTTTAAATCTGAAAAGTTGACCACTGCATGTATAAGAAATGGGGAAAAAATTTATTTGTTCCCTTCATGACAATTTCCTGTCCAGAAATTTGACACCATGATAAGAGAGATAAGGAATAAATGAAGACAATAATTTCTTAGCAATTCCCATGGTCATATAGGGGTATGTTCTGACGTCATCGGTCAATTGACTTCATTTTGGCTGCCAAACTTTCCCAAGATTGGTGTTTATTAAACCAGCACTGTAAGAGATCAAATAATGCACAACTAAAATGGTTATAACTAAGAGAAAGTTAATTTAAACAATGTAATAAATAATTCCAACCTGCATGGCATCATGACATAATTAAATTCGGAGTCTTAATTAAAAATGCATTGTACAGTGCAACATTAAACAAAATATTATTGAATGAAGGCTCAAATTTCCATGTCTCTATTTTCAACCAAATTAACCGCATGATTGGAGGGAGGCGGCAAATAGAAAGTGCAACTAATAGGATTTAAGGATTAAGGTGAAATATATAGAGACTCAATTTGTGAAATTAAATTGCCTCAAGTGGCGTTTTCGAAATCCGAAACCGGAACATTAAATTACGTGGGATACATTGAAGGCTCGTTGACCGCATTTTCCTTGCATGATGACGTCACATTTTCCCACGGATAAACCGCCAGTTCATTTGCCATATATATCGTACCCCTGAGGTATATGGTCAGGTGAACAGCAAAATATATTGGGGAGTTTAAAAAAAAACAGCCGGAATTAGGCTCAAAATGAAACAATGGCCGACACCTGTTGACCGGGTGGACAATGCCATTTCCGGTTGCAATTTCTCTGTAAATCCCCCTACAATTTTTTTTTCTCTACAAATCGCAAAACTGGTCTGCTTGACTGATATTTAAAATGAAAAATTTCCACCGCAATATCACGTGATTTGATAAGAGAAATGGGAAAATTCGCTCTTTTTGCCACAAATACTTTGGTGTCAATCATTTGATATAGGCCTACTGTTATGTTGCTATTAATATATTCCAGCTGAGTCAACGTGATTAATAAGCGTGTGAAAGTAAACCAGAAAAGTTTAAAGTAAGTTGAACACAATGATGTAATTTCCCTTATTTCACATTGGCTGCATGCAATACTATATAACATCAAAATTATAATTTTAATAAATTCTGCATTATGTCCAAGTTGCATGAACTTATTTATGGTCATGCAACCAGTTTAAATAATCATCTGGCAGAGCAGCCATCCGTTTTATAGAACCATTAAAGTCTAAATCATATTTTATTTTCATAATGATAATCTGATTTAATGCAGCCACTGTTAATAAACGAGGTAAATTTAAACGTAATTTGTGCACGGCCCCAAGACCATTTTCACTAAAATAATACTTACTGCAGTCTTCACTTGTTATAATTAATTTCACAATTCTCTAGATGACTTTATAGTCATAGACTTCTGTGCATATATTTAAAAAAATTAATTGAAAACCTCGATTTATTGACATCAAAACCTACTGTTCCTTTTAAAAGTTGTTACCTACATATTGTTTTGCATATCATGACATTGCAATCTGTTACCCAAGTGAGATTAGGAAAATTAATGATCCGAAAAAAGTAATTCGAAGAACAGGAAGTTCAAAATTTAATAAATCCATATTATAAATTTATTTAATGATTAATTTCCATGTCAATAATTTGCGTCACATAAGACAGGTCAAGCTGCAGTATATAGTTCCAGGATTTTATAGAGTAACAATTTCATAGAAAATGGTTAGGCTTGTCGTTTTTGGATTGTATTACAATTTTATTAATTCAACAGATTTTTCATCCAGAGAAAAGCTATATATGGGTATATTTCGACATTTTTGCAACAAAACTATAGAAATGAGAATTTTATAAATTCCCGTTGATATACTATACATTATTTTAAATATTTATATTATTTATTAATAGAGTTTAAAGAATATATGTAGGTACATACTATGGGTTTTTTGTGCAACTTGTTCCAGTTATAAAACAGTTTATTACATAACTCTCCTTCTAATATCGAAAATAATTGATAAAAATAAGCCTACATAAAGTGTTTGAAACCTAGAAAGAATGTTGCCAGACTTGTTCAATGATGCGATGATATATTTCTTCTCGTGTGATATGATGTTTGGTGTATGGCGAGAAAAAGTGAACAATATTTTCCGTGAAAACTTTTTAAATTTATTCGACTTTTTTACTTCGAAACGATTTCGCTCGAAGTTTTGTGAACTAACAGAGTTAGGTTCTAAGGGTTGGGCGTATTTACAAACGAGTCGTTTTTTGGCCGAGAAGAAGAGAGAGACAAAAATCACGGGGAGGATCAATGGACACCAAGGGTCAAAAAAGCATCATTCAAAAGGTGAAGAAACAAGAAAACTCATCATTTCTTCCAAATACAAGTAGGCGCATACAAAGTTTGGGCTCTTCGAGAGAAAAACACGAATCACTCGGAGCAACACTTTCGCCAATCAACTTATGAATCGTTATGTTGAAATCGCAATAATAATAATAATGGTAATGATAATAATATATAATAATAATAATAGCCGATAGTAATAATACTCATTATAATAATAATAATGGGATATTTGCGATTGGAGGAGGAGGAGAGGATGCAAATGATCAATTTGTGAATTTTGATATAAGCGTACACTACAGGCATGTCTATATGAACAATTTCAATATGTTTTGTTGCTAAATTTGACTCAATAAAACATTTGATAACATTATAGGAACTAGTTTCAGTAAAAAAGTTTTTCTAACATAAGGCGTTCTTGAAAAACAGATTTGGCAATATTCAGTAGGTAACTATTTCTAAATTGGCATTTTGTACAAAATGTGATATTTGAAAAGTTACATTGTATAATTTTTATCCAAATAATTACACACTCATGAGATAAAATTATAAGGCCCCATTCAAATTGTGTCCACAGCCTGAGGTGCTTTTGGTTTTATCTGCCTATATTATGTTGTCAATTTCAATAGTGTATCTGCACTCAAGGTTGCAGTGCGGAGGACCATCGAAACATTTCTTTATAAATAAAATAACCAACCGGAATTTATTTGACTATTTCTTGATAAAATATTGTCATTGGTCCCAACTATTGAAACTGTTATTGATGTCATTTCACGTAAAATTAGATCACACTGAAGAAATTTATTGAGATTCTGCCAAAATTTCACTGCAATCTTGACCGTGGAAGCACAACATATCTCAGAAAAGCCAAACTCACTGAAGAAGCCAAACTCACGGTAACATATACAAAATTCAAATGCCCTAAATTTTATTCCAATATTCAGAAAATATGCTTTTTAAACTCGATTATAAAACCAATGGTCCTAAAGGATCGAATAATACAGATAAAAATGAATGTTGTTGAAAAATTAACAAACACCTTTTAGGCATTAAAATTATTTACTTTTATAAGCAACAAAATGTTAGGGCTAAAGTTAGAACACATACCCTGCAATTTTGAGTTTATTTATAGGAAAAAGTGCTTGGCTATATAAGTTTCTCTATTGCAACGCTTCAGAACACACCTGTACTCAACTTGGTGCAATATAAGGAAAAGGAGGAGTGAATAAAGCGATATAATCGATTATTCCATATTAGTAATATTGAATGGTGAGACGGAAATCAAATAATCTATTGAGGGAACTGAACATTATATTTACCCCCTTCTCCTCCTCTTCTGCAAATTGCAAAAAACAACCCCCACACATACATATACACACACACACTCATTAATTGACATACATGCACACACATTCGCTCACCTGCTTCCATACAGTGAAATTAAAATCGGGAGAAAAGGAAACGATGCGAAAAACCTGCAGTAATAACACATGAACCCTTTTTGCATTTCGCTGGTCTCGTTTTTCCGAAACAACGCACACAGTAGCTAATTCATTAATCACATATGTACAGCAACTAGTGCTGATCAGCCAAACAAACAAACTAACCGAAACCTACATCAATCAATAAATCAAATTAAATAGCGAATCAATAAGTAAAAGTGAAACGAAAAGAGCACAAAAAATTATCTAGAAAGTTTGGTTTGGAAAATGTGGGGAAAAGTATTGTATTATATATTACGCAATCAACAAACGATATATTGACCAATGGAAATTTTTAGGTATCATTATATCGGTCGGTTTTTCATGGAAACTTATGTACACAATTAAATACTGACATTGGCTCTTTGTTGTGCACTCTCCATTCATATTGGGGGAAAACGTTGCATTTGCAGCAATATATAGTGAATGCAATTTTACGGATTTTCGCATGTTTTGAGTTAGGTAATTTTAAAGTGTTTGGTGTGGCAAAAAATAATAAGGGCGAGTGGGTTAAGAAAAAGAAATATGGGAGAAATGTGTAGTTAAAAAGTAGGCCTAGACACCATCAAGGACGTGTTCTAGATTTTGAGGGGAAAAGGTTTTGCAAGCTGCTCACTCTGTCAAAAGTGTCCATGGGCTTAATTTTGTAACCGGTGCTGAATCAAATTGCAATATAGCACACGTACCAATATGGTAACTAACAATAGGAAAATTCGACTGTGTTTACAAGTGCTATGAATACACAAGGTGGGTTCAAAATCCTTGCATTTGCAGATTTAACCGTTTTTGGAAAATAAGAATCATTGGAAAAGTAAACATCCATTAATAATGACTCATGAATGAACATAAATTCCAAAAAATAACAAATTATGTGGGCCTACGTTGTTTTGATGTAGCATGTCTATGTGAAGAGTGATTTAACCATTATTAAATAGCTACTGTACACCAAAATTGATAGATTTTTGCAATAGCATCTGTAAAGTTATTTGCAATAAATAACTTCCAGCTAAACTTTCAACAAAAATAACATGACTACAAACAGCATATTACATAAAGTTTTGCATGCAGTTTATGAATTATTAATCTAGCAAGAGACATTAAACAGTATTTGTATAAACTATAGATTTTTTGGTAAACTGAAATAAATTAATAGCCAAATGAAAACATATTTATACACAAAGAATTTACCGTATGGTTTTATTAAGTTGAATTCAATGGAGATATTGTTTAAAATTGAAAAACGGCTAAAACTGCAAAAACCGTGATCTTTTTTGTTGTCATATAAAACCGTTTGGAACAATTGTTGTTTTGTATCGAAAAAGAAATGGATACCATTTTGATAAGTAATAAAAAAATAGCCAAAATATCATTGAAGCTTGAATTCGACTATATTTATAAATAAAAAAGTGAGAGAGAGAGTGGAAACAGTTCCGCAGTATGAAGTTTTATTATTGCAGAGGTTTTTTGGGAAAGAAATGTGCAATTTCGATGCGAATCGTGGAAAATTTTACAAAATGTGAAGATTCCGAGTCAAATATTCATTCAAAAAGTTACACTTTGGCGACAATTTATCCATTTTATATCCCTTTCTGCATAGAAAACAAACAACAACAATTTGCCTCGTATACTAAAACGAATGAAAAGTGTGCCGAGTTGCATTAGGGTAAATCCAAAATGGTGCTTGTTTTTAACCCTAAATTCCCCATATTTCATTTCAAAACCCTGACAGTCCAATTCCAATAATTCCAAAGTGCCTGGCTACATTCTCTCTTTAGTTAAATTACTATAATATTAAAGCTGCACCGAAAAAGATGTAATTTTCAAGCAACTTAATAATTTGACATTAATATCTGATATCTTCCAAATGAATAAAACATGTTTTGCCCTTTCATTTTACAGGCATAGGCTACATTTAAATCATTATACATACACCCCTATTCGGGAGCGGAATTAAATTATCGTAAATTCAATGAATTAACGGCTGAAAGTTTTTGCGCCATAAATTTTCATGTTACAGATAAACAAATGTAGGCATTTAATCACTTTGTATTAAAGTTGTTTCGATTTTACATAGCTGGGATTAAATGGATAATAAATTAAGGAATGGCAAATGCATGAAAACAATTAAAATTAAATAAATGCACATTTAAAAAAACTCGCAAAAAGCTAAATAAATAACTGTAAAAAACTACTTTATACAAACAGAAATTGTTTTCATATTTTTCTTATCATTATTATGGGAATTTCGAAAACTAAACTGTAATAAAGTGTTAATTTAAACGAGAAATGCGAAAAAAAGAAATTCAATGAAATTTTTAGTATTTTTGCAAGATTATGCAGGAGAGTTGAAATACAAATATTTCCAACATAAATTGGAACACAAACTAAACTATATAGATTCAAACCAAACCAATTTGCTGAATTCGTTTTAATACTTTTTACCCCAATTTGAATCCTCATCATGAAAAAGCCAACAAGAATCATATATAGCTATTGGACACACTGGAATCGCATGCAAATGCAACTGTTTCGCCGCAACCGCCAACTATAATAATGCAAAAAACCGAACAAATTTCGAAACTCGGAAGCCATCTTATACAATCAACTTCCCTTTTCAGTCGGATGGATCCGTTTTCAGTGTTGCCTTCATCGACTTCTTCCCCTCATTACACTTTATCTTGCTGCCATCAACACCTTCTCAGTGTACAATCACACGCAGCATCTTGTAACGAGTGCGGCGACAGTTACTGGCCACATGTGACACGTATTGTTGGTCATCACATGCCACAGTTGTTGCCCACCTCGGATCATCTGCATTTCATGTGAGCGAAGAAGACCATGTCTCGGCCTTTCTGATGGCCACATCTGTAACCAACATCAGGTTATGTTACAGTTGTTGGCCACTTTCTTTCCTCTCACGAAGCCAAGGGAGTGGAGTTAGAAAGGTGAGACTTTGGGGTCCAATCTCTGGCCCTTTGCTCTTCAACATTTGCACGCGTTTCTCAGCAGTTCTGCCACACTCACACAACCCCCTGTACATAAGAGTCACCTTTGAGTCTAACGCTGTTGCTGCATCTGTCACATGTGCGTCAACGGAGGCACTGCACTGCTCATAGCGTCCGACTGGCTCTGATAATGCGCCTGCAGAAGTCTGCCCTGGTGAGACGTTGGGTCACTACCATCTCCTGGAAGGTACATGCTTATCATCTGCCTCAGGTCTCCAGGGTACTCCGAACGCTTGGATGCTGCTATAGCGGAGGCTGCGGCGGCTGCGGCTGCAGAAGACGATGAAGAAGAGCCTCCAGAGTCACTACCTTTGAGTGTTGGCGACATCTGCGCTGCTGCTGCAGCCGCAGACTGCATCGACGAATAAGGTGATGACATTGCCATAGAGTAGTTAGCACTGCCGTTCATGTAAGACGACATGGAACCGGATGAGCATGTGGTCATCGGTGACGAGTGCATGCTGGCAGTCATGTCGTACCGTGGGTAAAGGCTACCGTTGGTGGCCATCTGGTTGTTGGCTGCTGCTGCTGCAGCAGCACTGAAGGACGCCGCCGCCGCTGCATGTTGCTGGTAGGCATGTGGTACATCGTGAGCAGCGTGCATCATGCTGGGGTAGCCATTGGGCATGTAGCCGTTCATCTGGTACATCTCCCTGCCCACTTGCTGCACTGGTGCTCTCACGGGGTCTGCCGGTAACAGTCCACCTGCCAGTGGGTACTTGTCTTTCTTCATCAACGTCTTAGTCTTACGTCTCGGCCGGTACTTGTAGTCAGGGTGTTCCTTCATGTGAACGGCCCTTAGTCGCTTTGCCTCGTCAATAAACGGCCTCTTTTCCGCTTCTGACAGCAACTTCCACTCGGCTCCCAGTCGCTTACTTATCTCGGAGTTGTGCATCTTCGGATTCTCCTGCGCCATTTTCCTCCGCTGACCACGTGACCATACCATGAAGGCATTCATGGGTCGCTTCACCCTGTCAGGGTTGTTTTTATTGGCACTGGCGCTTCCTCCGCCATTCGCTCCAGGGCCTCCAGGACCAGGGCCACCACCACCTCCTCCTCCACCTCCACTACCACTATTACTACTATGTCCTCCACCTCCTCCTCCTCCTGAACCCCCGAGACTTTGCGAGCCAACTTGCCCATGATGGTGTCCTCCATGATGTCCTCCTCCTCCTCCATGATGCCCTCCGTGAGCCCCGTGATGACCGTGAGAATGATGAGCCGAGTGTGAATGCGAATGCGAGTGGTGGTGCGAGTGACCGTGCGGCAGACTGGTCAAACTTGCCGATTTCAGGTCAGTCTCCATAGCTGCTAGCGAATGTGGTGTCCAAAGTCTGGATGGCCTTCTGGAGTCGCAAGAATCGGTCACAACGTCGTCTTCGTACAAAGCCACCGTTCCTCCCGCTCTTATTTGGGTCGTACCTCCTCCTCTGTCAGTGTCTTCTGCAGAGAGCAGCAACGAGGATCTTCCTCGGTCGCAAGTAGATGCAGATGTTGACCAGGGCCAGGCAGACACAGGGTAAACTCGGCGTTCGTCTCTCGCGGCAGAAGCAGCGCCAGAAGATGATGCCGACGTCCATCCACCAGGGCCTGGTACACTTGCCCCACCTGCTCCACCTCCTCTCCCAGAGTCCAACTCGGACTCCGTCTCCGTGTCCGCCTCTGAGCTCGTCGTCTTCGTGGTTGTGGTGGTCCCAGCAAAAGAAGAATGGGCCCAATTCGGAGTGGCCAACTTCTGTCGCACCGGACAGTAGTTTGCGTTGTTCTCGGCGATCGAAGCGAACGAAAACACTCGTAGCGCCACGTTGTTCTCGTAGGCCAACAGCTAGAAAGTGAGCAACTCGATGCCAGCGACCTCTACCGGCCTCCAATGCAAGTGGCCCACGAGTATAGAGTAAGTTTCGGTGCAGAGTTTTCTCTCTCAGCTCCTCACTGCGTCCTGATCCAATGAACCCTCCTTATTCTTTGCCTAATTGTTCCGCTGTCCATGCGCTATCGATTGACAAAAGCCTCGCAACACAGTCAAACCCACCAATGGAGAACAACCACAAGACACGCCTCTCCCAATCACAACAGCTCCCACCATGACGTCACTGCCAACGCTCCCCAATCGAAAATCGACAGAGTTTCGCTTCAAAATCTCTCACAGCAGCTCACCTGGAGGGAACTGGAGGGAAGTTTTTTTTTATTCCTGGTGGTGTCTCCCTTTTGCTTCTCCCCTGTGGGAACCCCCTTAAGGGGTGGGAATTAGGGGTGGTACTCCCGGCATGCCTCGCAGCACTTTTAGGTAGTATTTTCTAGGCGGGAAAATATCCAGTTTTGTAGAGATTTCGAGCTGGTGGTTTGGCAAGAACTAGGTTCGCAGGGCTTTTCCTTCACTTTCCCAAGTTTTAAGTACTTTCTGTAGTACGGGTAGAAGTTATAATACTCTTCTGCTCTTCACATGCAGACGGATTCGGTAGGCATGGAGGGGAGGAGCAGTTGCTTTTGTGTTACTTTTGTGCATGGAGTAGTACTGGCTTTTAGGGGTGGTATAGTGGGAGATGCACGGGCAAAATACTACCCCCTGCAAACTCATTTCAATGGCCTGCAACGTTCACAAGGGGAGGGAAATAGTTGCTCGAGATTTACTGGATGGAAACAAAGTCCGGGAACAATGGGCGCAGCAAAGAAATGGCGAATTTGTCCCTAAAGGCTGCTGAATTGCTTCGAATTATGACAATTACACATATTTGTATAGGTACTCAAATTAAATATATAGTTACATATAATACATAGTAAATATATGTAATAATACGTATTTTGTAATATTAAATAACGAAAAGTAAATGAACAATCTTATTGAACTAATTGATTCCCCTTAAATGCAGAGAATTGTTACTTAATAAATTAGGATTCCAAATCAAGGCAGTCCATTCATGCACCATTAATAGTATATTTGTTTGTTTGCTTGTTTTATAGATTTTTGTATACACACAATAGATATGCTGCAACAATCAAATGACGGATATTCATGACTGATAATTGATAGCCTTATTTCACACATTTTTCGAATTTTAAGGAACAGTTTTCCATTATTAAATATTTTAATTGCTTTTGGGTGAAGCAGTTATTGTTTTAAATCTATATATTATGCAAAGGAATGTAAGAAAACACTTTTATTATACATTTAGTGTTTGTTTTTCATAATATTTCTTATATTACTTATTTTTGTCGATTTTCTTTTTAATTCCAAGAACTTTCAGAACTAGTTTGAAAAGAGGAATTCGGTGTTGTTTACAATGCGTCCAATCCTTGGTCCAATGTCACTCGTAGGAATTTACACGTGCACCTGGAAGAATTCCAAAGGAAAGGGCAAAGTCCCGGTAACACCTTTTGTGTGTTGAAATAAGGCAAGATTTATAATTGTAATTAAATATCCTACTATTGACAAATTTGAAATGTGGCTTACGAATTATATTATAGTGTGAATGAGATTATGTTATATAAAAATACAATTGTATACGATCCTTTCATTAGAAAACAAGGAAGACAAACACTGAAAACAATATGGATTCATTATGTGAGACACGTGACCTTTGTCCCTGAACTTTTTCACAACAGGACCGAAATAAGGAAACGTGGTGAAGATCTTCCTCTTGTTTACAAAGTTTGTATAATATTAGATATAGCAGAATAAATACTTCAACAGAAACCCAATTTCAGTAATATTATTCAATTTACAAAATCAGTTTTGTTCACAAATAATAATAAAACAAATTCAACATTTCTAATTACTAATTCTAAAAACAAACAGGAAAAAATCCCATAAAAGTATTGACATTAATTCGTATTTTTTCTCATTGAAAACAAAATGTTCAATAACTGTCTCAAATGAATAAAATTCTAAGAAACATTATTGGAATAGAAGTCATTGCTGGTGGCTTTTGTTAAAAGTGTGTGTGTGGCTATCTGTAGTATCATTGAAACGAGTAAATAAAAGTTTTCTACAACAGTAAGTCGATTTTAACCGGTT
This sequence comes from Glomeris marginata, assembly GCA_034696005.1. Classification (NCBI taxonomy): domain Eukaryota; kingdom Metazoa; phylum Arthropoda; class Diplopoda; order Glomerida; family Glomeridae; genus Glomeris; species Glomeris marginata. The sequence goes on along the minus strand of JAQFZQ010000671.1, from coordinate 6,296 downwards.
TTCAAAAAACAGATAAAACACACGTGTAACTCGGTGTAATGAGAATGCGACAAAGGAAGCCATAGGAGAAAAAAAGTAAGTTGCGGCGTCGGTAAACTTTACACCGTTTTCACACGTCCAATTGCAGGAAAAAAGAGATATAGACAGGAGAATAAAAAACAACAAAGCATAATCATCTTTCACGCATCGTCGTCCGCTTCTAATTAATTCACGCGCATGCGTAGCACGGGGCTGCAAAAATTCAGATCGCATCTGTCGTTTTGCGTGCCACGAAAAAAGGTGTAGTTCTACACCAAAAATGGGTGGGGGGAGTAGTCATCATATCCCCCCCCCCTTTCGTTTCCCTCCCTCCCAGCTGCCCCCGAAAAGCCGCAGGTGTTGTTGTTGCCGGTTGGAACAGTCACTCATAGTGACGTCAACGCTAAGCTCCTCCCACTTGGACGAGGAAAAAAACACGAAATGCATAATTCTTGAATTCAAAAAAGAGGCTCAGAGTTCACGTATTGATCGAGAACATATGGTGGAAATGCACAAATGTTGATGCATTTCGATGAATTGTTGGTGAGAAAAGTGCAAATTGGAACGAAACGAAACAGATTTGAACGACATTGGCTGCATTTTATACCTGGACTGCATTTCACAACTGGGTTTGGTGATTTCAAAAAATATCAAATGATAAATGCGGATAGTCATAATAAGAGCTAGTATAATAAAGCGCTTTCACGGATTTATACACAACTATAAAGTTTAGAAGCATAAATTAAAATTACAAAATATATTGGATTTTGCATGTGCAAAAATTAAAATGGATATAAATCAGATTAAATATATAAACATTGCTTTCTATGTTATATTTTAATAGGTGGGCTTGCAAAACTTCAAATGTCATGCACAATGACATTTTGTATGTAGGTATATTTAATCATATATTTCATTGCTTATCTGCAAAAATAGATTCCTATGAATTTTTAGTGATTCATGTTATTTTACAGCTGAATGTGCTACAAATATTCTAGGAAATTTGAGTTAACGAAAATACTATATCTAAAGCATGACATGCTGGAAATCTCGTGGAATTGTTATATTGTGACTATGTTATTTATCCTGAAACACTTTTTTTTCGTTGGCAGTTTTAATCATTTCAAGTAAAAAATGAAACATTATTTTTAAAGACTTGGAATATGAAAAGAAGAGAACTTTACTACCAACTTCAAATTGCATTTACCTTTAAAAAATTTAAAAAAATAAGAAATGATACGGAAAACAAGCAGCAATAAACTTAACATTGTATGTGCCATGATACTTAATACGCAAATATTACATATTACTGCTAATGAACAATTGACATATTTGTAACGAAAGTTAAAAAACCAGTGACAAAAAACAGCGAAAACCAAGTTTGGCCATTAACCCTGAAGAATTTCCTCAGCAACTGACAATGATGAAGTTCAACAGGCAAAAATTAGCTAAAATTCTTTCCCAGATTTTGGGTGCAAAAAACGAAAAAGTCATAAAACTAAAGCAAAACTGGTCCTTATAATCCTTAAGTGAATATAAACAACATCTATATTGCAATACTGCATAGGAAAATTACGTAGAATTAGTTTTCTAATATAAATTAAAGTAATCATTGTTATCATGTTGCATCCACATTCAAGGTTGCATAAAATCCTAGCAGCTTTTCCATCGAACTTACTGAAATTGCACTGCACCCTTGAATGCGGATGCACTATGAATTCATTTCTGCGCTTCTATTTAGCAAAAATCAATACATTTCCGGAAGTCTGGGGGTAATAATCCAACCACAATCTTGCCAATATCAATTTAAACTCGGATTTACACTCCTAGGTCTGTCATTATCGACTAATTTCAAGTAATAACACGGTTTTCTTACCGATTTCATACGTTATTATTTAACACTGCATGCTATTACCTCTATTACCTCTGCATTTTCAATGCAGTTTCCCTAAGCTGACTTTTATACAGGACATGGAGTATATTATATTACCAGTGCATTGTTAATTATTGTAAGCATGCATAGTATGCAGTTGTTAGAAAAGGGCCCCGTATTTTGTGACACCCCTTACATGCCCTTTTGAAAGCATGAGTCAAGAGCAGTGGTTGCATTGAGCATTTGTGCAGAATAGCAGCACATTATATAGCGAGATATACAGTGTTACACTGTTAAACATGCAGTATATAGGATACACATAGGCCTAAAGGTGGTCAAAGGAGCCATTTGACCAAGTGTTGCAGTGTATAAGGGCTATAGACATATACACACAACGTTTGAAGCGATTCAAAACGTGGTATTGATGATGTCCATGCGTGCTGTTCAATGGCCTAAACGGGGCTTATTCACACTATATCAATACGGATAAAGAGGGATAATGTCAGATCACTACTGTGTGCTCTGAAAAAGCCATTATACACAAGGCCATGACAATTAGATCGATTCAAAGGGAGCGTGCCAAAAGAATGTTCCCCCAATGTTTACATGCACCTAAGCACACTATATATTAAATTATATATAAGCTGTACATTCCTAAATGAATTTTGATCAACAAGTATCAATTAAGCTCATGGATTAACGAGAAACTCGTGGGAATCCAAGGGACTCAAATTAGTATATTTCAAAAGCAATTGTTTATAGTGTTTCGGATAATCGAAGTTGTATTAATTTAAATATAACTGTATACACCATAGTTATACCATGTGCATGAATTCGTCAAAATAAACTATTATAGTAGTATCATCTCGTATTTTTAATTTTTCTTTGTACAATTTCATTATTTATTAAAATTTAATGTTATATTTTGTCTTATAAGCTATAGCTGTGAATTCTAATGTGTTCAACGTTTTTAATTCAATTATTTTCAGTTAAGGTTTTCCAAATACATCCTCATGAGCAATTTAAAACCATCAAAATATTTTTTTTTTAAATATTTTTTTAACAAATTAAAATGTAAAACCAGATGCAAAACGTAAACAACTGATCTCATGGTGCCAATTATTGGCATTATTTTTGTCTATAGGTTTTTAATACTGCATGTGTATATTGGCACCATCTAGCGGCCCTTTCAATAACTGTTGGTATAATCGCTTATATGGACACCTCACCAAAAAATATTTTACTATGTGAATATAGCTAGATAACCTATATACCCTATTTATTAACCTATAGATTCTATAGCATTATGCAATTAAAATTAGCAGGACCATTTTGAGCTCACCTTAAAATTTTGCCATCAAAAACATGCAGTACCGTAAACCGGGGCTGCTTTGCTCACTTATATCTGCTTATCATTACCAGCTACAGATTACTTTATAAGACATTTTTTGTGGCAAATGATGCTAGGAACACGATTGTGTTGAAACAAAAATGTACAGGCTATAGGTTTGGTTTTTTTTTTAAAAATACAGTGGGTGGGCAAAGTTACCTATAGCCAAGTGGGGTTTCTTTGCCCACCCCTATTTTTCTATAAATCCTGGTGCAGATGTCATATGAGGACATGGTAAAATATGAAAATTAATACAAATTTAGTTTAACAGCATCAATAAATAATGCAAATTGAACCCATGCATGATATCATTGACATCATTTTAAAAACCTCGTATTTTTGCACCTTGCAAATTCCGAGTTAAATATGTATTTGTAAAATATTTGAGGGGAAAATGAGTATTTGAAATAAATGTGAGGTAGGTACGTTGTGTAAGTTTGTATGCGAAGCACTTGAGTGAAAATTCATTGTACTATACGTGGATGATCCCTTATGAGCCGAAACGAATCAACTTGGACAAAAAAATCCTTTATAGGTTATTCGTGAAAATACGTGTGAATCCGTGAATTTCTCGTCTCGCAATCACCTGTTAGTTCTTCTGGGAGAAGTAAATTATTGACAAACGTGTTGGGGTTAAATTCCGACCTTTGAGTGTGTCGGCAAATGTGACTTTGTGGTGACTTGGGCCTGCCATGTCATCGCCAAACTCTGCTCCTCAAACATTGCATTTGCATTTTTTCACACAATCTGTGTATAGTATAAATATATATCCAAGTATATATACTATAGGCCTATCTATACACACGTGCGGTTCACGTACCGTGTGCAGGGCACATTGTGCATGAATAACATGAATGCATGAAAAGCAATGTGACAATGTGCCACAATGTGCACAATGACAAATCTCACTCTCCTTTAATTTTTTCACCCCACACATGCATCTATTTTCGTTGTATATATGTATATTATTTATTACTATTATTATGCTCTGTTATTTCTATTATTTATATCCCATATGTTTTGGTCTGTATAGCATTGTTGCAACAATTATTCACGCCGTATTAGAGCAATTAATTATCATTAATATCGATTATATCGATTACAAAAGCATTCCTGTATACAATGAGATTATTGAGTCGTGCATATTCATATTGCATTATGTAAAACATAACAGGATCCACTATGTAAATAGCAACACATTTTAACAATAATGCTTATAATTATACGGGCAATTATATGCAGCATTATGTGGAACAAAACAAAGTTAATTTAATATAGGTTTAAGCCTAAAACAAAAATACAGTAATCGTTAATTGTGTGGCAAATAAATATCGTTTGGATTACTTTGTAATTTTGTACAAAATTAGAGTTTTAAAATAGGAAAAAAATATAGTATATTTGAGCAATTTGGAATTCTTTGGTTTATAAGCCTATTTTTATTACGAACGTGACAAACGGAAGAATGCTTCACACGCCTCCCGTAAGGTGGCGTAGCTTCCAGGTCTCTCTTGACAATCAATGCAAGAGCTTCAACCAAGAACAGCATTATTATATTAATTTAAAACCACGAAAATATATTAATATTCTTGAATCTACTTATATGAGAAAAATTACATTGCATTTATTTCATTTTTCATAAAACAACTCTAAATATATCTATTTGACACACATGTAATAGGCAGCGTGTAAAGTGGAAAGCAGTCAAAAAATATAGGAAATATAGGAATGCCATTTGTAAAATATAGGATGAAATATAGGAATGTTTTTGGAAAATATAGGATGAAATATAGGAATGTTTTTGGAAAATATAGGATGAAACAATAAGAATTTCCAAACAATTAGACTGAAAGCCACAGTATTTTTTGGTTTCCCAAAATCCACAGAAACTCCAATGGTACTACTTTAACAATTTTGTTTCATTTCTTTTCTAGGTTTCCAGTGTCTACAAGTCCTAATTGTGTGAGATTGTCCTCTGTCATTGCAAAATCTAATTTTATTTTCTTGGCTAGTTCAATTTTTGCTAACATATAGGAATTTTGAAAAAATATATGATGAATATAGGAATTTTGAAGAAATATAGGATAATATAGGAAAACTTAAATATATAGGAAAATGTAGGAATATATAGGAACGCTTTACACCCTGTATCTTAGATGGCAGATTTATATTTAAATTTGTAAATTGTGCCATTATTCCATGCTGTAAAAAGCAAACTCAAACCGTAACACTGCCTGCCGCAAACTTGATAATTTGTGTAATGTGTCTTGAATACAGCACTTTATGTTTAGATCGCCCAATATAAATTGTCCTTCATTTCTAAATAATTTAGTAGGTACTGGATTCATCTGACCACAGTACAATTTTCCGCAGTTGAGATCTCCAAGTTGATGTGAGCTCATGCACAAGCCAACCAAGCATTTCTGCTCTTCAGCGGCATAAATGGTGTCTGAATAATCAATGTTTTGTAAATTCCTTGTAATGGCAGTGGGTATCAAACCGCAATCCATTTATGACATCTGATGGAACACTCAATTATGCGGGCTATCAATTATCCGGCCGCCTTTTGATGCCTCAGCTTACGTTAACTTAGATTTATTATTAGGCGCATTTCAAAAATAAGGGCCAATGGATTGCAGGTCCAATAACACAACAGATAATATAAACGCCGTATTGTACATGTATGTAGGCCGTTGGGCAGGTAAGTCATCAGCAAAATTTGTCAATGAAAGGTCAATTTTCCACCTCCAATTTGCCACCTGCAATTTCCCATTGTCTCCAAACATCTAATGATTCACGTGCCTGAAGAAAAATTCCATTATTTTCTTAGAAAGGGGCATAAATTCTCTTACATCTGGTATACAAATTTCGAAATAAGGATAAAATTAGTCTCTTACATTCGGTTTTATCCTACATCCAGGGTCTCTTGCAGGCAGGTGTGTTTAAAGGTGAATTGACAGGGTTAAATAAAATTATCCGATCCGAATGAGAAATAACACATAGAATTATACCTTACTT